>JAOTQJ010000002.1:5643354-5691202 GCA_025642045.1 Solanum sejunctum | reverse complement strand
AGGGAGTTCTTTTTTACTATTAAATCGATCAATTAAATATTATCATATAATATTATCAAATTCTAATATCATCAAATAATATAAGAGAGAGAATGATGGATGATAAAATTAATAAAATACCATCAAGCCATCAAATTAATATAAACTTAGTTGCTTGGCTAGATGGTTAGAGCATGACATGCTCATACTAGACGTCACGTATTAAGTATTAGTTGTAATACTTTTATTTTTCTTCAATTTTACCCCTATGGACGACAAATTGTGATAAAATTATATCAAAATAAGCTACTTGTTCTGATGGTTGAAGTGTCACAATGCATGCTAAACGTCATGAGTTTGGATTCCAGAAACAACATTTTTATTTTCTTCCATTTTTACAAACCAACAATAGTGGGGCCCATTTACAATAATTAAACACCTAACCAAAAATTTAATTGATCTTAAAATTTTATATGTCAATCATACATTAGAACAAAATCAATATCATGTATTGCCTAAGATTAAAATAAGATATACTATAAATTTGTAACTTTAATTTTCTTACAAATATATAAGAAATATATGTGCCACATAAATTAAGACAAAAAAAAATATTTATAGGTCCATGCTTGATTAACTATTTGACCAAACTAAATATTATCTTCATCTTGTACTAACATGTCATGTGAAAAATTAAATTTTAAAAACTATCAAAAAGAAAAAAACATTCTTTTTTAGATAAACTAAAAAAAATCCAAATAAATTAAAATAAATAAAATATCTTAATTTAAATATAAATTTAATTATATAAATAAAATTATAAAAATAATCGAATATACTTATTCGACCCGACAACACTCAGGCACCGTCTGCTAGTATATATATAAGATGTGGTTCTCTTTACCACCAAACCAATAAAAACTTCTCATGTCGGCCTTCTTTATTCCCTATTTTAACACTGCTATCATTTTATGCTACTAATATTTAATACTACTAGCACTTTTTTAAAATTACTACTAATATTTACCCTATTTTAACACTGCTATCATTTTATACTACTAATATTTGATACCACCAACACTTCTTTAATACTACTAACATTTTTCATGTAGTCATTTTATATTTAATAAAATATTATAATTAAATATATAATATGTGGAAACAAACAACTTTTGGTTAATATGCCTACTTAAACTATCTGTTTTTACTCTATTACATAGAGTCTATAAAAATATTTTGTAAGCTTTTTAATTAAATGTTTTATGACAACTGCTCATGAACGCGTCTGTTTTAAGTGCTTGGTTATATTTCTTTAGCTGTTTCAACTATGATTTTATGATATTACCCCTAATAAGACATTTTTTCAACTATGATCTTACTATATCTCCCCGATCAATTATTTATTTTAAGTCATATAAATAGTGAAATTAGGATAAAATGAGTATATTTTTAAAATGGACAAATAAAATTAAATAACTATTTTAATATCTTTCAATGAGTATATTTGTGTCAAAAATGAAGTACTTATAATATAATATAATATAATATAATATAATATAATATAATATAATATGATATAAAAAGTATTATAGGTCACAATAATTGTCGATTTAAAAGTTTGGTTCTTAAATTTTATTAGTAGAAATGTGAAAGCATCATATGCTTGAGTTGCTTGCTTCTGTTGTTTAATTATTAAATTTTGTAGACGTTTTTTATTAAATTTTTTTATGACAATTGCTTATTGATGCGTCTGCTTTAGAAGTTTGATTGTATTTCTTTAACTCCTTCAACCATGATTTTATATTACCCCTAATGAGATATTTTTTTAACTATTTCAACTATAATTTTACTATATTACCCCAATCAATTATTTTAAGTCATGTAAATAGTGAAATTAGGATAAAATAAATTTTTTTCTAAACTGGACAAATAAAATTAAATAATTATTTTAATATCTTTCTATTTGTATAAAAAATAAAGTACTTAAAAATATATACAATATAAATAAATCAAGATATTTATATATACTACTTAAAATGATGTAAATGATACTATAGGTCTCAATAATTATCAATTTAAATATTTTATTCTTGAATTTTATTAGTGCCATGTAAATTGGGACAATGAAAGTAACACACATCATGTAAAATTTATGTAAAACATATTATTAATTACATCAACTAATAATTTAATAAAAAATAAAAAAATTGATTGACTCTCAAAATTTTGTATTAAATTGAAACAACATTAAAAATATATATTATTTAAAATCAATATAACATATATTATAATAAGTCGCAATAATTAAAAACTTAATTTTTTAAAACAATATAAAGAAAATCTATTGGTGTCACATAAATCAAAACAAAAAAAAAAAGATATGTGAACCCGTGCCTGGTTAATTTTTCAACCAAACTAAATGTTGTCTCCATTTTAATTAGTTGCTCCTATTTAATTGGGCAAAAAATTAAGAAAATTTATAAATTTTGTGATTTTAAATTAAAGATATGTCAAATTATTTGACTCAAATGTATCAAAAATATTTTTTAATTTTGTGGTAACATATCATATAAAAAGATAAATTTTAAAGGTTTCCAAAAAAAGTGAGAAAGAGATATTCTTTTTGAGATAAACTAAAAAAAATAAACAAACTAAAACGAATGAAATATCATATTTTAAATTTAAATTTAGTCATACGAATAAAAGTGTAAAAATAATCAAACATATCTATTGGGCCTGAGCAACGCCTGAGCTGCGTTGACTAGTTTTATAATAAACATCAACTACTTCCTCTATCATGTCATATTATTTTTCTTTTATTTATATACACAGTTCAAATAAAATAAGTTTTTTTATTATGATTTGAAATATGTCATAAATATCTATTTACGTATAAATTATCTAATTAAAGATAAAATTTGATATTTTAAAATTAAATTAATATAAAATCATGTCAATTATCTTTTTGAACTAGCTAAAAAACTATATTATATAAATTGAAACAAGCACATAATAATTTGAGAAAAGGTATTTACCTATTCTTACAAGTTAAACTTTATCTAGAATAAAAAATCATTTATTGAGGATTACTGTTGGTAGAATATTGGCCAATTAAGAAATTTCATATTGTGAATATGAGGATGTTGGGATGGATGTATGGATATAGTAAGAGTGAAAATATTAGGAATCAGGTTATTAAAAAGAATATGGAAGTGACATCTGTGGTGGATAAGATGAGGAAAGTGGGATTGCAATGGTTTGGACATGTGCAGAGGTGATGCATCAATGCTCAATGTGGGAGTGCAAGAAGCTAATTCTTGGGGATATACGACAGGTTAGGGATAGGTCAAAAAAAGTATTGAAAAGAGTTGATTGGTGTAATATCCAGAAGTTGGAAAGTTGAAATAAGGAGAAAATATCAAGAAAATAATTTCTAGCGTAGTAACTACAAGTCCTATCTACGAGCCATAGATGTGTCTACAAACTGTAGATGGTTGTGCAGATGGAATCCAAGAATTAAAAAAATTTCAAGAAAATTTTCATGATCTACGAATAGGGATTGTAGGCCATAGAAGGGGAATATGGTCCATAGGAGAGTGATGTGCTGTCAAAATACAACACATTTGATGCCTAAAATAAGGTATTTTGTGAGTTCTTAATGGGACCCTTTATGGTTTTTATATATTTTTGTGTTGTTCTTGCAGAAAAGTTAGGTTGGCATGATTTAAAAGGAAAATTACAAATTTTGCTGAAGCATAAGACATACGAGTTCACGTACGAGTTGTAGCCCAAGTTACGACTCATAGGGTGTTATAGTAGTAAGAAATAGAGATCAAAAATTAAAAATCTGCTAAGTGGAGGTTAACCCTACGACTCGTGTAGATGTACTCGTAGCAAAAAACAGAGAGCCCAAATTTTGAATCAGCAACTGAAGGCGTACACTACGAGAGGTTCATACGAGTTGTAGCCCAAGCTATGACTCGTACCAGTGGATCGTACTAGTTGAGTCCAAGATGCCAAGAACTTGATACGAGACCCCAATTACGACTCGTAGGTCACCCTACGAGTCGTACCTGCGAGACGTACCAGCTGCCAGCTGTCTTTCCTGTATAACTTTTATGGTTATTTTGCAAGCACTATAAATACTTTAAGTTAGGTTTTATTTGGAAAAGAAGAAAGAGAGATTCAAAATTCAGAATAGATCATCATCTTTGAATATATTCTCAAAGAATTTTCTAGGTGTTTTAGCTTAGTTTATCATTTTCTCTTGGAAAATCCACTTTTGGGGATTGCAAATCTTGCCTTGTACTCATTATCAATCTATTAAGCTTTTGGTTTACAATTGGTGGTGTCTTCAACCTTCATTGCTTTGGGTAAAATTCTCAATCATGTCTTATATTTGTATTTTTGTTGGTTTTGCCTTAGTCATGAGTAGCTAAGCACCTACAACTTGGGGTTGTGGGAACCATGGGTAGTTGACTTTAGATAACCTAGGTTAGTGCATTTCTATGCTGGGATTTTGCATTATTGTCTATTTCTCTTCGTTATGATTGTTATATGGTGGTGGTCAACACCAAACCCTGCCTACTATTATGATCCCGACCAAGGTAGTGACTAATAGGAAAATAATAGATGACAAAATTCGATTAATGTATTCTCATCTAATCAACCAAACCTGACCAAGGGGAGGTTGATTGGGACAATAGGTAACAGTTAGTTGGCACACCATGGTTTTCAATCAACTACCATGGTGAAATTTGACCTTCACCTTCATAAGAGGGCTGGAAGAACCTAAGTTACCGTCTTGCATTCGAATCTCTAATTGTAGTTATATTATCTATGTTAATCGAGACAACAAACCATGGGGAACATAATTCTCAAGTTGTCCCTAAAATTGAGTGTTTTCCTGCATCATAGTATAGTGTTTATTTTACTTTGTTCTTAAATCACAAAACCACATCTTTAAGAGATTTTAGTTATAGATACTTGAAATGATTAATAGTGAATTCTCGTAGTCAAGCCCTGTATTACCTGTGGATTCGATCCTAAACTTCAATTAGATTAATTGCTGACAGCAACCGCTTTCTTGTTGGAGTGTGAACATCAGTCATCAGAAATTATGTTGCCATTGCCGGGTAATACAATTAGGTTTTGACTTGATTTCACTATTAGCTAGTTCTAGTGTTAATTTCTAAACTCTCTTGTATTTTACTTTTATTTTTGTTTTTGTTATTTGATTTTAATCAGAAGGTGTACTAGGTTGTATGTCTAACACCAGGAGCCAAGACAATCCCTTAGTTCCGATCAATTTAGAGATCCATTGACTCTTTAGAAGAATGACTCAATTGAATGAGGATATCGTGGTTGAGGAAGAAATGAATATGAATGATGATATGGGAAGAGAGGAGAATCCACCACCAAGGGATAATAGGATACAACTTAGGGACTTCAACGAGAACGCTTATGGATGGAATCATTATCTTTTGATCCCTATAGCTATGGATGTTACTGGCATGATAGTGTTACCCCCACTATCGGTAGAGGCTAAATTCTCGGTATCAAATGGATTACTTCAAATGCTCCAAAACTGTGGGTTATTCACAGAGCTACCTTTAGAGGATCCCCACCGTCATCTCCATAATGTTATTTTTATTTGCAAAAGTATCATGGGGACACAAAATCTTTCTCTTGATGCTATTGGTTTACGAGTATTTCAATGATCACTGACTGAGAATGCAACTGTGTGGCTGTCTAAGCTTCCTCCGGGTACAATAACAAGTAGGGCAGAGATTCAGAGAGTGTTTCTTGAAAGATACTTCCTAAGATCTAAGAAGTTGAAGCTCAAGGATCAAATAAACAACTTTGAGCAATTGCCAGGTGACTCTATTAGCACAACATGGGAGAGATTTACCAAATGCTTTAGGATGGTCCCCAATCACAAGATTGTTAATGATGCCTTGGTTGAGATTTTATATCGAGCACTTGATGAGAATAGTCAAGCTGCGCCGACATAATCATGGGAGGCATGTTTTTTGACCAACCTTATGTATTTTATAGCCACAAAGATGGAGCAAATGGTTAAAACCAACCGAGCATGGGGTCAACGAAAGCGAGTTGCAATGAAAACTTCTTGTACGTTTGACACCAACATGAGCAAGCAAAGGTCAATGAATAGATCATGGAGCAACTTGCTCAACTTCGCACAAGTATGGACTTGGTCTTGAAGCAAAACTAAGCAAGTGTCAAAGCGATCACTCACCAAACTCCTAAGGCTTCCATCTATGAAGACCCATTCTTTGATGAAGATACTTGTTTTGTGAGTAATCAAGCGGCAGATTTCCGAAATAATCCCTAAGGGTCCAACTCATACTATTAGAGGAAAGGTTTTGGGAAGCAAGGTAGAAACTACAACCGTGATGGTGCTTATAGAGATAACTGAGATGGTTACTATGAAAGAGAGAGGATGCCAGATGCCGAATGGGGTAGAAGAGATGCTTATAGAAATGGTCCTTATGTGCCGCCTCATAACTGTGATGCCATGCCAAGCACTTCTATGCTTGAAGAGATGTTTGACAAGTTGTTGAAAAGAGCTAACCACCAAGATGAGACTTTGAAGGGAATGAAAGTGGATATTTCAAGTATTAACCAAAAAGTGGAGTCTCACTCAGTGGCGATTAAGCAACTAGAACAACAATTTGGGCAAGTTTTTTCATAATTGAACAAACGCCAAAAGGGCACCTTACTAAGAAATATGATTCAAAACCCTAAAAATAAAGGGCATTATATGGCAATGATGACTCGTGGTGGTAAAAGCACTATTGATCCTCCTACGCCAATGGTTGGAGATGGAAGCCGTAGAAAGAGGTTAAACGAGAAAACTGAGTGCCCAACAAAAACGAGCAACTAAAGAAATATAAGACCTTTCCAAGGCCCCCCACCTTTTCCCTAAAGGCTTGGGAAGAGAAAAGAGGAAGGCAATTTTGAACAATTCTTGGCGATGCTTAAGAAGTTGTCAGTGGACTTCCCTTTAGTTGAGGCTCTTGAGGATGACAAGATGCATGAAATGGATGAAAGATCTGGTCAAGAAGAAGTACAAAGTTAGCCAAGACCTCTCCCAAAATTTTCAACATTGTAGTGCCATCACCATGAAGTCTTTGGTGCAGAAGTGTGAAGATCGGGTGCATTTACCATACCATGCAAAGTTGGGGAACTTGCATTTGCTAGAGCACTGTGTGACTTGGGAGCCAACATCAATTTGATGCCTCTTGCCATATTCAGAAATCTCGATTTGGGCAACCTTGTTTCAATAAAGATGTAGTTGCTGATGACAGACAGAACAACCCAGAAACCTATGGGCATACTTTATGATGTGTTGGTTAAGGTAGACAAATTTATATTTTTTTCAGATTTTATTATACTTGATTGTGAGGTTAATTTTGTAGTTTCTATCATCTTGGCAAGGCCCTTCTTAGCCACAGAGAGAGCATTGATTGATATGGAGAAGAGTCTGCTTACCTTCAGGATTGGTGAAGAGGAAGTTATGTTTCAAGTGGGCCAACCAGATAGAAGGAGTTATGAGTTTCAGGTTTTCTTAATGATTAAAATAAGTGAGGATGATGAAGTGGAGATCCTAGTTGAGTTGAGGGTGGGAGTTGAACCTTTGGCAACTGTATTGATAAATTTTGATGGTAATGATATTCCTGATAATGAGGTAACAGTGAATGCTCTTGGGGTGTCATTTGGGCCTAGGCGACAGGCCAGGTTAGAGTTAGATTGTGCAATAGGGAAACGCCACTGACAAAGCCTTCTGTAGAAGTCCTACCAGAGTTAGAATTAAAGGCACTACTAACACATCTGAAATACCATACTTTGGGAGAGAATAGTACATTGCCTATCATAATTGCAATTGACTTAAATAAAGCCCAAACAGAGGCGCTCATCTCCATTCTCAAGCAATTCAAAAGGGCCATCAGGTGGACAATTGCAGACATCATTGGCGTACCTCCTGGAATATGTACTCATAATATTCAACTGGTCAAGGATTACAAGCCCAGCATCGAGCATCAAAGACAGTTGAATCCTTCAATGCAAGAGGTTATGCAAAAAGAAATCATCAAGTGATTAGACGTAGAAGTAATCTTCCCAATCTTTGATAGTGAATGGGTCAGTCCAGTGCAGTGTGTTCCAAAAAAGGGAGGTATCATGGTGGTGCCTAATTCAAAGAATAAGTTGATTCCTATGAGACTGGTCACTAGGTGGATAATATGTATGGATTACAGGAAACTCAATGATTCTATCGAGAAAGATCATTTCCCTATGCCCTTCATGGATCAAATGCTTGATAGATAGACAGAAAAGGTATGTTATTATTTCTTTAATAGATATTCCGAGTATAATCAAATAGTTATTGTGCCCGAGTATCAAGAGAAACAACTTTCACATGCCCATATAGTACCTTTACATTTAAGAGAATGCCTTTTAGATTATGTAATACTCCAGCCATGTTTTAAAGATGCATGATATCTATTTTCTCAGACATGGTTGAAAGCACTATTGAGGTGTTCATGGATGATTTTAGTATTATTGGCTAGTCTTTTGAAGAATGCTTATTACATTTGCATGATGTGTTGCAGAGGTGTGTTGAGAGCTATTTGGTGCTGAACTGGGAGAAATGTCATTTTATGGTTAAAAAAGGCGTAGTGCTTGGTTATAGAATTTCAGGCAAGGGAATCGAGGTGGATAAAGCAAAAATTGAGATTATCGAGAAATTGCCACCACTACTTTCAGTGAAATGTATCAGGGGATTTTTAGGCCATGCATGATTCTATTGTTGCTTTATAAAGGACTTCTCCAAGATCTCACAACCCTTGTGCAAATTATTGGAGAAAGATGCTAAGTTTGTATTTGATGATGCATGCATGCAAGCCTTCAAAGAATTAAAAGGAAGGTTGACTTTGGCACCCATTATTGTGGCTCCAGATTGGTCACAACCATTTGAGCTAATGTATGATGCAAGTGGGGTTGTACTAGGTATGGTGTTGGGGAAACTAAGGGAGAGAATTTCTCATTCGATGTGTTATGCTAGCAAAGCACTAAATATGGCCCAGAAAAATTATACAGTCACCGACAAGAATTGCTTACCTTTGAAAAATTTTGTTCCTACTTGTTGGGAGCTAAGGCGATCGTGCACACAGATCATGCAATGCTTAAATATCTAATGGCTAAAAAGGATGCAAAACCAAGACTGATCATATGGGTACTCCTCTTGTAAGAATTAAAATTTTGGTGTTATCGACAAAAAAGGGTCAAAAAATTAGGTAGCTGATCACCTTTCTAGATTGAAGGATGAATCTATGGTAAAGTTTGATGATGGACTTGAGATGAATGATTCATTTCCGAATGAGAAAGTTTTGGCGGCCTCATCCGACCTTATACCTTAGTTTGTTGACTATGCCAACTACTTGGTGAGTGATATAGTACCTCCTGATCTGAACACCCATCAGCATTGCAAGTTTATGCATAATGTAAAGAAGTTCTTCTGGGATGAGCCATATTTATTTTATATTTGTGCAGATGGGATCGTCCATAGATGTGTTCCAGAAGTGGAAATGATGAGTATTCCTGAAGTATTCCACTCTTCATTAGTAGGTGGTCATCAGAGTGGTGCTTAAACTGCTTACAAGGTGTTACAGTGTGGCTACTATTGGTCGTCTATACATCAAGACGCCCATGATTATGTCAAGTCATATAATAGATGTCAAAGATAGGGTGGGGTCTCGCGAAGGCATGGACTTTCTCTAAATCCTATTTTGGTGATAAAACTATTCGATGTTTGGGGCATTGCCTATATAGGACCCTTTGTCAGCTCTCATAGTAACAAGTACATTCTGGTTGCAGTTGATTATGTTTCTAAATTGGTAGAGGCCATAGCTCTATTGAACAATAAAGGTAAGAGTGTTACTGGGTTTCTTAAAAGAAATATTTTTTCCAGGTTTGGTACACTTGGGGCAATTATCAGTGATGGAGTTTCTCTTTTTTGCAATCGACTGTTCAAAGCTTTCCTTGAAATATATGGTGTAATGCACTGAGTGGCAACCTCGCACTATCGCCAAACAAGTAGGCAATTATAAGTATCAAATAGGTAAATAAAGCAAATCTTATCCAGAATGGTGAATGTAGATTGCACTGACTGGTCAAGAAAGTTGGATGATGCTTTATGGGCCTATCACATAGCTTTCAAAACAGCAATTGGAATGTACTCTTATCAATTGGGTTTGGGAAAGTCTATCAGATACTAGTTGAACTTGAGCACAAGGCACTATGGGCACTAAAGAAGCTGAATCTAGACTGGAATGAAGTAGCAACATCTAGATTGATGCAAGTCAATAAACTTAATGAGTTTACACTGTGAGCATATGAGAGCTCTGCATTATACAAGCAAAGGACAAAAGTTCAGCATGATCATAGAATTAAGAACCGCCAATTTGCTCTAGGAGATATGGTGTTGCTTTATAACTCTTGGTTGAAGTGGTTTCCCGAGAAACTCAGATCTAAGTGGATGGGACCTTTTAGGGTGGTACACATTTTTAGCTATGGAGCCATTGAGTTAAAAAACAGAGATGGTAAAATTTTCAAGGTCAATAGCCAGAGAGTCAAATTGTACATGGGTGATATAGAAGAAATGAAAATAGTGGAAGGCTGGGACCTTGAAGAGGCAAGATCACAAAAGCTTCCTATCATGCTGCGACAATAATTCAGGCGATTCTTAGGAGGCAACCCGAGGTATGCCTCTTGTAGCTCTTCTATGTGTCTTTACTTTGAGGACAAAGTATCTATTTTGGTGGGATGTGGGAAGTTATAGATTAAGGTGAAGTCTGAGTAGCCATGAGTTTATACCTTCCCCTATTTTTAATCCAAGGTTTTCTTGGGGTCTTTCTTTTTTCTTGTGGATATTTAATTTTCTATTAAACTAGCATGTTCTAGGTAGTGTAGATAGTTTGTAAATATGTAGTAGTGTTATCTGTTGGCATATACATAGTCTTTAAATGCTTTTAAAATTTTGATAAAAAATTGGATACCCTAAATTTTTTTTTGAGATTGTGGTTATTGATGCATTCATCAATTTTGAATATCTGACAATGTTTGTTTTGATAATGTGAAGGTAAGCTGAGGCTTGAAGCAAGACATGTGAGTCTATACTGGACTATGGGTGCAATGGCATGTGTGTTGTGAGCTTATTTTGCTACATTAATGCATCATGTATGGACTCAGAACTTGCCTTGTTACTCTAAAATTCATTTGGTGATGTGGTTGATTTGGAAAGGATCTTAGGCATTTGTTCTTTTGGTGAACCCATTTTTAGCCGAAATGACCTACCAAATGAGTGAGTGAATCCCTTGTTCAAAATTTTTAAGCTTCTCATGTACTCATTCTTCTTGACACCTTACTAGCTTAACCTTATTTGATGAAATACCTTGATATTGGCCCTGGTCTATCCTTGAACATATGAACCTTGATTGAGGCTAAAAGTGTAAGTTGAGGGTGGCCACAAATGGTGGCCCTGGTTTAGGGATTAGATATTGTGTACTTCACCTCAGGCTAAAAGCTTAGATTGAGGGTGGCCCTTATTGTGGTAAAGTAATAACAATGAGGTGGTTAGTAGAAAAATAAAGAAAGAAGTGAAAAATCATGAGCCCGAGGAGGAAAAAGAAAAGAAAAGAGCCTGGAATTGAAACATATAGCAAAAATAAGTTCAAAAATAAGGCACAATTGAAAAAAAGAGAATGAAAACACCAGGAAAGCTTGAAATAGGAGAATAAAGGTGGATTTAGTGAAAACATTTGGGTTATGAAGGTAAAAGTATTGCTAAAACATAGTTGAAAGATAGCTTTTAGTCACTGCTCACTTAAAATGCCATATCAAAGCCCCCCTGAACCTGTCTTACAAGCCCTTAATTCCTAAAGTGATCCAAATCCACTTTGTAACCAATCTGGAAATTGAGTATAGAGGCAAGCCTATGGTGTTAGTCATTTTGCATGAATTTGATTTGTGAAAGTGAGAATGCTTCCATAGTCACTGAATTCTAAATGCTTTCTGAGTAAGTGAGAGGGACTTCTTTTCTGCAAGGGCATTTGCATTACTTGATTAGCATATGACTGTACCAGTAATTGTGGATAGTTGATGCTCCTTAGCTTATCACAGTTATGTTGCCAAATATATCTTTATGTTTTTGTTTTGCTTAGTAGCCTTGCAATCTTATTTTGAAAATGAAAGTTGGGTACCTGTATTAGAGCGAATGATGTATGTGCCATTGGTATAACTGCTATATATTTCTCATTATCTGCATAGATTAAGTCATTGCTTGAGGACAAGCAACAATTCTAAGTTGAGGATGTTGATATGATATCAAAAAGTAACATATTTGATGCCTAAAACAAGGGATTTTATGAGTTCTTAATGTGACTTTTTATGGTTTTTATGTGTTTTTGTGTTGTTCTTGTAGAAAAATTAGGTTAGCATGATTTTGGATGAAAATTGCAGATTTTGCTGAAGCTTGGGATATACGAGTTCACATATGAGTCGTAGCCCAAGCTATGAGTCGTAGGGTGTTATCATAGCAAGAAACAGAGGCCAAAAATTAGAAATTAGCTAACTAGAGGTCAACCTTATGAGGTCATCATACGATTCATAAGCCTTGCTACGACTCGTATAGATATACTCATAGGAGGAAACAAAGATCTCAAATTTTAGATCAACAACTGAAGGCCTAGACTACGAGGGGAGCATATGAGTCGTAGCTAAGCTACGACTCGTACCAGTGGGTCATACTACTTGAGTCCAAGATACTAAGAACCTGATATGAGACCTCGATTACCACTCGTAGGTCACCCTACGAGTCGTACCTGCAAGACGTACTAGCTACCAGCTGTCCTTTTTGTGTAATTTTTAGGGTTATTTTGTAAGCACTATAAATACTTTAAGTTAGGTTTTATTTGGAAAAGAAGAAAGAGTGATTCAAAATTCAAAATAGACCATCATCTTTGAATATACTCTCAAAGAATTTTCTAGGATTTTAGCTGAATTTTCTAGGGTTTTAGCTTAGTTTATCATTTTCTCTTGGAAAACCCACTTTTGGGGATTGCAAATCTTGCCTTGTACTCATTGTCAATCTATCAAGCTTTTGGTTTGCAATTAGTGGTGTCTTCAACCTTCATTGCTTTGGGTAAAATTCTCAATCATATCTTATATTTGCATTTTTCTTGGTTTTACCTTAGCCATGAGTAGCTAAGCACCCACAACTTGGGGTTGCGGAAACCATGGGTAGTTGACTTGAGATGACCTAGGTTAGTGCATTTCTATGATTGGAATTTTGCATATATTGTCTATTTCTCTTTGTCATGATTATTGTTTGGTGGTGGCCAACACCAAACCTCGCTACTATCATAATCTCGGCCAAGATAGTGACAAATAGGAAAATAGAAATAAATGATAGGATTCGATTAACGCGTTCTCATCTAATCAACCAAACCTGACCAAGTGGAGGTTAACTGGGACAATAGGTAACGGTTAGTTGGTACGCCATAGTTTCCGACCAAGCGCCATGGTAAAATTCGACCTTCATCTTCACAAGAGGTATGAAAGAATCAAAGTTACCATCCCACATGTAAATCTCTTATTGTACTTTTATTATCTAGGTTAATCGAGTCAATGAACCATGAATAACACAATTCCCAAGTTGTCCCTAAAATTGAGTGTTTTTCGCATTTTAGTATAGTGTTAATTTTACTTTGTTCTTGAATCACAACCCCCCTATTAGAGATTTTAATTATAGATACTTGAAATGATTGATAATAAGTTCTCGTAGTCAAGCCCTATATTCCTTGTGTATTCAACCCTAACCTCTGTTAGGTTAATTGCTGACAACGACTGCTTTCTTATTGGTTGGAAGTTGGAAAAAAAATCCCAATACTTTTTGTATAAACTAATAGGGCGAGTCGTGAAAAAGATTATTTGTCTAGTTCAGATTCATAGAACACCCCCAACATTTAGAAAATTTTTGAAGATTATGAGATAGTTCCATGAGAATGTTTTACAGGCCATGAGTCATTGTTTCAGGTTCGCCATTTGGTCCAAAATTAAGGTTTTTCGTATTTCTATCTACGAAAGGATTTTTGTCACGATATGAACCTAGGGCCTAGTCGTGACACGGCAAATGCGACACCTGAAACCGTCCTATCCAAGCCTATTATTCATATCATAAGCTTACATAAGGTAAATGAGCAATCACAAGAGTAAGCAAGCGATACATAACAACATAAAAGTCAAATGTTTCCCTTTAAGGGGAATTGCAGCATCTTTAGTCCAATACATGACTCTACATACTTGATCTTGGTGAAGGCTAAAACATAGCCTTACAAGCTTACCCTCAAGATATGAAAGTACAAAAGTCTTAGCAACTTCAACATAAGCAAGAGTATAAGGGCTAGTTCCCAAACCATGGGAACTCATTAAATCTTCAATAGCAATACCAAAAGCTAGCCACAAAAGTGAGAAGTCATATCATTATTCGTCCCAACATGATGATATCATGTAGGCAATAGTATGTGTTAGTACGTTGGAATGTACTAAGTATGTTAGCATCTAATGCATCAATGAAGATTTAACATAATAGCAAGATGCATTAACATAGCAATAGAGTAGGGACAAGTTATGTATAACGACCCATAAGTTAGGAGCCTAGAAAACACAAAAAGATAGATTGAAAGTGATCATGGTCAATTCATGAAGCCAAGTCCACGACCACTGTTTTAAAGCATGAGTCATAGACTAGGCTCATGGATAAGAACTTCAGGAAAGGAAAAAGTTTCTAATTGTAAAGTGCAAGCCTAGGTCCTAGACATAACACGACGAATGGGGAACCCTAAAGGACCATAAACAAGCCCCTTAATATATCATTACATGTCATTAGTCGTGGAAGCAATTAAACAACATAATAAGAGTATAAATAAGGGAAAAAAGGCTAAAGGGACACTTTCATAACATAAGCATCAAAAAAAGAGAGTTAAGGTTCAATACATAACATGTCTAACAACACCTCTAAAACTTAGATATGAGCGGAGGCTAAGACAAGCAACCGGTCTCACCCTCATAGTCAATACATAGAAAAAATAAAGATAGTCTTAGTACATAACATGAGATTATAGACTTTGTCCCCGGAATGAAGGACTCACCAACTAGCTTGAGAGAGATCGTACTAGCCATATGGAGGAAGATGCTTAAGTGGGGCTTTGGTTCCTACATGGTGGCATCATGTAGGCATAGACTATGCATTATTACGTTTGAATGTACTAAGTATGTAGAATGCTATGCAACAAGAGATAAGCAACATAATTGAAATGGATAAGTGTAGGCAATAAGTAGCATATAACAATATGGCATGCATGGGAGACGCTTGAAGTAAATCATGCTTATATAGAACATATACATGTGTAAGGAGAGGCCATTATTAGTGAATATCCAAGGCCTGACACCTCCTTGGAGAGATGAATAAGGTACAAACCCTTCAATATGGTTGATGAGGTATAAACCCCTCAACATGATTGATGAGGTACAAACCCTTAAACATGGTGTGAGGTATAAACCCCTTAATATGGTTATCAAGGTATAAACTAATCGACCTGGTTGCATGGGCCTACCACCTAATGAGCCTCAACATGGTTATTCAGGCCTACAACCTCTCGAGTGAGGCCTAGTCAATTCCCAACACTATAGAGATAATATCACAAACATACATTCCTTTCATCATCATAAAGTCATTCAACTCATAAGCTATGCATTAGGCCTTCAATTCCTCAAGAAATCATAATTGGAAATTTTATCAAATACTTGGTAGGTGTACTGCTAGTGTAAAACCATGCAATTCAAAAGTGGAATCTTGCTAGAAAATTTAGTGTAAAACCATCAATAGATACTTGGTAACACCCTCAAACAATATACATCAAAACCCTTCATCAAATCTCACAATAGATCTTAGATTCATAGTTCAAAACATGCTAAAACAAACACAATTTCATGAAACCCCAACAGTGTACAGTGAAATTTAGAATAAGTAAGGCCCATGAGTAAACCAACTTTAAATCATACAATTTAGGTAAAAAGGAAGCTTGGTCACTATGGGTGAAAGGACCTAATGGTTGAAACCCACATACCTTAGCTTTGAAGAATTCTTGATGAAGATTGAAAATTGAGACTTGAAGCTTGAGTGAAATCTTTAAGATGCAGAAGAGATTTGGACACTTGAGTTTTTAGATAAACTATTATCGAAGTGTTTGAGTGAGTATTGGGGAAAATCTTGAATGATATGAAGGTGAAATATGACTAAGTGTAGGTACTTTTTTGCATGGAAAGGCTTGGTCCCAAGAGCCAAAGGCCTTGGATCAGACAAGAAATAACAGGTCAAAAATAACACTGATCTGCGCTCTGGCCATGTCACCCTAGGGGCGCGGATTGTCATTGGAATTTCCAAATTGTGGATTTTCAAATTTTGATATGGTTGCTCTAAAATTGAGGTTAGACCTATTTTCCACTCAATTTGAACCCCTGATCAAGAATATGAAGTCAAATTTTTGATATCACACATAAATTTGAGATATATGGAAAGTATGATTTCGAGCACTTCCGAGGCACATTTTCAGACACTTTTGGGGGTCATTTCAATACCTCCCTGCGGTAACATTTGTCCCCGAATGTCAAAGAAAGGTATATGAGAGACTTAAACATGACAATTTCAGCCCACATAAGGATGCAACAATGCACTTAGACATTATTTCAAAAATCTCAACATAAGTGTAAAACCATCATGAACTTGTCAATTTAAACGTGAGTATACGAAATAACATGAGGGATAAACTTAAGACTTGAAATCACAGAGGGGACTTAGATTAATACCTTATGCTTAAGTGGAGTGGAAAAGGTAAGGATATCTCTTTCGCATGTCTGCTTTGGCCTCCCAAGTAGCACTTTCAACTTGTTGATTCCTCTAAAGGACCTTAACAGAAGCCATATCCTTGTTCCTCAACCTATTCACTTGTCTATCCAAAATCTGAATCGAAACCTCTTCATAAGTCAAATTGTCCTCAACAACACCCACAACATAAAGAGTCACAATAGAATTAGGGTCTCCCATACATTTCCTCAACATGGATACATGAAAGACCGGATGAACTAAATCCATCTCATTAGGAAATTCCAACTCATAAGCTACCTCGCTAATCCTCCTCATTACCCTATAAGGGCCCACATGCCTTAGGTTCAAATTGTCCTTCTTGCCAAAACAAACCACACCCTTCATGGGTGATACCTTCAAATAGACCCAATTACCAACTTTGAATTCAAGATCATTTCTTCTCACATAGGAATAGGACTTTTTGGCGATTTTGGACTGTGTTCAATCCTTATCTAACCATCCTAACCTTCTCAAGGGCCTCCATAACCAGATCTGGTCCCAACAAAGCCTCTACAACCTCAAACCACCCAATCGGTGATTTACAACATCTACCATAGAGAGCCTCAAAAGGGGCCATATCGATGCTAGAATGATAGCTATTGTTATAGGCAACTCAATCAATGGAAGATAATGATCTGAACTAGCTTTAAGCTCCAATACAGAAGACCTAACATATCCTCAAGTGTTTGGATAGTTCTTTTGGCTTGGCCATTCTTTTGAGGGTGATAGGCCGTATTAAGTTTAACTCTTGTACCAAGACCCATTTGAAAGGACCTCCAAAAATATGAAGTAAATTAAGCATCACGATCTGATATGATGTACAAAGGAACCCCATACAACCTCACCAAGTCATGAATGTACAACCTAGCATAATCTTTCAGTCCCATATATGGTCTTAACCAGAAGAATGTGAGCCAATTTCGTCATCCTATCAACCACAACTCAAATGGAATCAGAACCCTTTCTAGTCTTAGGCAGCCCAACTGCAAAATCCATATTAATCTCCTCTCACTTCCAAGTAGGAATCTCTATGTCTTATGCTAGGCCACCCGACCTTTGTTGCTCGGCTTTGACTTGTTGGAAACTATGACAACTGAAAATAAATTTGGCAATGTCCCTTTTCATACCTCCCCACCAATACACCTCTCCTAAATCTCTATACATCTTAGTAGAATCGAGGTGAATAGAATAGGAAGAACCATATACTCATCAAGAATCTTGTTTCTCAGGACATCAACACAAGGAACACATAACCTACCTTGGTATCTAAGGGTATCATCTCCCCTTGGGGAGAAAACCTCCACCTTACCACCCTTCACCAATGCCTTCAATTCTAACAAACAGGGTCAAAATCTTACTTAGCTTTCACCTCCTCACCCAATGAAGATTTAAAACCATCATCAACAATAACACCTCTAATATCAATCTCTTCTAACCTAACTTCCAATCTAGCCAGTCGATGGACCCCCTAGCCACCCCTTTGCCAGCATCATCAACGTATGCTAGGATACCCATGGACACCCTACTCAAATCATCGGCCACCACATTAGCCTTAAAGTGATGATAATGCACATTCATATCATAGTCCTTAAGAAGTTCTAACCACCTTCTTTGTCTCAAGTTAAGATCTTTTTAAGTGAAGTCATATTGGAGACTCTTATGGTTGGTGAACACATCAACATGTACCCCATATAAATAGTGATGCCAAATAAATCATAGACCACGGCGACTAATTCAAGATCATGGGTAGGGTAATTGTTTTCATGCACTTTGAGTTATCTAGAAGCATAGGCTATCATCTAACCAATTTGCATTAGAACACAACCCAAACTGACCCTTAATGCATCACAATACACAACAAACCCTTCTACCCATTCCAGTGGTGATAATATAGTAGCGGACACAAGCTTATCTGTCAATATTTGGAAACTCTTTTCACACTTATCATCCGTACAAATTTGGCTTGACTCTGGTTAAAGGAGAAGCAATAGAAGAGAACCCATTCACAAACCTCCGATGGTAACCTGCTAAGCCCAAGAAGCTCCTAATATTCGACGGGGTCAATGGTGTAGGCAAATTTCTAGTCACATCCGTCTTTTTAGGATCCACCTTAATACCATCCCCCAACACCACATGACCTAGGAAAGTAACATCTTTTAACAAAAAATCACATTTTCGTACTTTGAATACAACTTCTCTTCCCTTAATCTTTGTAGTACTACCCTCAAATGGCCCATATGCTCCTCCTTACTATGTGAATAGATCAAAATATCATCAATGAAGACCATTTGAAGATCCTATTCATAAGATCCATGAAGATAGCAGTGTATTGCTTAACCCAAAAGATATCACAACAAACTCATAATGTCCATACCTAGCCCAGAAGGCTGTTTTAGGAATATCACACTCCATCACCTTTACTTGATGATACCCAGACCGAAAATCAATCTTAGAGAAGTGACTAGCCCCTTGCAATTGGTCAAACAAATCATCGATCCTTGGAAGAGGATAATTATTCCTTATGGTGACCCTATTGAGTTGCCAGTAGTCAATACACATTCTAAGAGACCCATCCTTCTTCTTCACAAATAACACCGGTGTACCCCAAAGTGATTGGCTAGGCCTGATAAACCCTTCTCCAATAAATCCCTCGATTTCTTCTTCAACCTCTTTAACTCTGCAGGGGCCATACGATAAGGGGAAATAGAAATTTTGTTGAGTAGCGACAAGGAGGTCTATACCAAAATCTATTTCTCTTTCTGGAGGAACACCAGGAAATTCATTTGGAAAAACATCAAGGAACTCATTTACAATCGAAACTGACTCAACAGTCAGGGTCTTGGACTCCACATCCCTAACCCTTACAAGATGATAAAGACACCCCTTAGCGATTAACTTATAGGCTTTAATACAAGAGATAAATCTACCCTTGACCACTACATCATGACTCTCCCACTCAAGAACAAGTTCATTTGGGAAATGGAATTTGACCCTATGGGTTCTACAATTAATAGAGGCATAGTATGTATGCAACTAATCTATCTCAAGTATGACATCAAAATACACCATTTCCAATTCAACGAGATAACAAGGCAAAATCTTATGCAAAAGTAAAATTGGACACTTTCTATAAACCTTTTTATCAACAATAGATGGACCAATAGGAGTAGATACCTCATAAGACTCACACAACAGTTCGGGCTCAACATGGAACCTTCTGGCAACAAAATGGGTAACAGAAGAAAGATTGCCACCTGGATCAATCAATGCATACACATCAAAATCAAAGATTTTTAACATACCGATGATGACATCGGGAGCCTCCTCAACCTCCTACCTCCCTTGGATTGCATAGAACCAATTGTGCCTTGGGGCACCACCTTGTTGACTAGCTTTCACCAAAGGAACCATATTTGCACCTTGTAGATGAACCTCCTTACCTTTGTTGCATTACGATGATAATTAATGTTTTTGTGACCCACTTCCTTACATATATAACATGCATTAGTATCCCTCAAGCATGGGCCTCTTGCTCCCTGCCACACCTTGGACACATATCATTAGTAGCCACACCACCAACACCTTGTGAACTTGGGAAATCATTAGAAATCCCCCTATTAGAAACATGAGAAGACCATTGGCCTTGATAAAACTGACCACCCTTTCGAGTTTGGAACTTTCTCTCAAAATCAGTCCTCTTGGCCTCATTACTCCTGTTCTTCCTTAACTTTTCCTTCTCCATTATTTGGAATAGGTCATCAAATGGGTCTAATACATGTCACCAATCAACATAGTTGACCGGTATTCCTCACTCACCAAATTGGATACACCCATCACAAACTTGTTCATTCTAAACCTTAGGTCGGCAACCAAGTGGGGAAAAGATTTAGGGAGTTGATTAAACTTGAGGGCATACTCTCTCACACTCATAGACCCCAACTCCACTTTCTCTTCTGATCTAAAACCCATGATAGCCAATACCTTATAGACTTTATCAATGAATTCTTGAGAGTCCTCATCTACCTTGGACCCATAAAATGCCAGTGGGTTCATCCTCATGAAGTATCTTACCCTAGATCCCAGGGTAGGAGCATTAAGGGCTTGGGCCCCTTGATTGACATGATTGATCACAAATTATGCTAGCATAGTGAGAGCATCCCAAAGCTCACCATGAGCCAGTTGTTCCTCGAGAGTACGGGCCCTTCTTCCTCTTGTGTTAGGCATGATCTAACATAGAAAAGGATAATCTTTAAGGGGAAAAAACATTACTTCAACTCTATAGCACGACTTAGAACATGAAGGAGGGAAATATTTCCTAAAACTTCTTATAGCCTCTAGCTCATAATTGTGGTGCACAACATAACTATGAACAAAACTCTAACTGACGCGGTGTGCTGGATGTTGAGGACCATCAACAACCTAGTGCTCTGATACCAAGTTTATCATGAGCCAAGCCTAGGGCATAGATGTGACACGACGAATGGGAAACTCGAAAGGACCCCAAATAGGCCTCTTAATATATTATTACACATCATTGGTTGCAAAAGCAATTAAACAATATAATAAGAGTAGAAATAAGGGGAAAAAGGACTAAGGGACACTTTCATAACATAAGCATTAAGACAAGAGAGTCAAGGTTCAACACATAACATATTCAACAACACCTCTAAAACTTAGATAGAATCGGGGCCAAGGCAAGCAACCGGGATCACCCTCATAGTCAATATATACATAAAAGAAAGATAGTCTTAGTATATAACATGAGATCATAGACTTTGTCTCCAGAATGGAGGACTCACCAACTAGCTTAAGAGAGATTGTAATAGCCATGTAGAGAAAGATGTTCAAGCGGGGTTCCGATTCCTATATGGTGACATCATGTAGGCATAAAGTATGCATTAGTATGTTTGAATATACTAAGTATGTATGATACTATGCTACAAGATATAACAATATAATCGAAGTGCATAAACATAGGCAATGACTAGCATTTAGCATTATTACATGCATGAAAGATGCTTGAAGTAAATCATACTTACATAGAACATATACATGTGTAAGGAGAGACCATTATTAGTAAATATCGAAGGCCTACTGCCTCCTTGGAGAGGCGAATGAGGTACAACCCCCTCAATATAGTTGATGAGGTACAAACCCCTCAACATGGTTGATGAGGTACAAACTGCTCAACATGGTTATCAAGGTACAAACCCCTCGACCTGGTTGCACGGGCGTACTACCTCTCAATCCAGGTGATCAAGGTACAAATCCCTCAACATAATTACTTGGGCCTATAACCTCTCGAGTAAGGCTTGGTCATTTCCCAACACTATAAAGATAATATCATATACATACATTCTTTTCATTGTCATAAAGTCATTCAACTTATAAGACATACATAGGGTCTTCAATTCTTCAAGAAATCATAACGGGACATTTTATCAAATACTTCACGGGTGTGTAATACTAGTGTAAAATCATGTAGTACAAGAGTGGAATCATGCTAGAAAATTTAGTGTAAAACCATCAATCAATACTTGGCAACACCCTCAAACAATATACATCAAAACCCTTTATCAAATCTCATAATAGATCTTAGATTCATAGTTCAAAACATTCTAAAACAATCATAATTTCATGAAACCGCAACATAGTGTACAATGAAATTCATAATAAGTAAGACCTATGAGTAAATCAACCTTAAATCATGCAATTTAGGTAATTGGGCACCATGGGTGAAAGGACCCTATGGCTGAAACCTACATACCTTAGCTTTGGAGAATTCTTGATGAAGATTGAAAATGGAGACATGAAGCTTGAGTGAAGTGCGTAAGATCCGGAAGAGATTTGGACACTTGAATTTTGGTATGAAATATTATCTACGTGTTTGAGTGAGTATTTGAGAATGTCTTGAATGATATGAAGGTGAAATATAGCTAAGTATAGGTATTTTAACGCATGGAAAGGCTTAGGCCCAAGACCCAAAGGCCTTGGACCAAACAAGAAATAACAGGCCAAAAATAACACTGATCCGCGCATTGGCCACGTCGCGCCAGGGGCGCAGATTGCCATTGGAATTCGCAAATTGTGGATTTAACAATTTTGATACAGTTACTCTAAAATCTGGGTTAGACCCATTTCCCACTCAATTTGACCCCCTGATCAAGAATATAAAGTTGGATTTTTGATATCACACATGGATTTTGAGATATATGAAAATTACGATTACGGGCACTTTTAAGGCATATTTTCGAGCACTTTTGGGGGTCATTTCATAAGTGAGCCATGAAGTAGTTGCAGTCTAGAGAAGTATTCACGAGTCATATAAATGGTCTGAAACACCTCTCATGTGTTTTGAAATACTCCATAACTATAATTTTTTGTATATCTCAAAATCTGTACGAGCTTTCGAAAATCTGACTTCATGCTCTCGATGAGGGGGCAAAATTGAGTGGGGAATAGGTATAGCCTAGATTGTAGAAGACCCATAGTGAAAAATAATTTTTCCTAATTTTTGATTTCTAGTGTCTGTTTGCGCCTATGTCGCGACGCGCTTGGGGCGCAGACTAATGTTATTTGATCTCCCATTTGGGTCGCATCGCGCCTGGGGCGTGAACCAGTGCAATATTTTCCTTGATTTTTTATTTCATCCAAGGGCATTGGGGTTATAGCCCTATGCCTAGTTAAACGTCAAATCTTCCATACTTGGTCATTTTTCAACTCTATAACTCACAAAATCCTCTCTAAAACCTCTCCAAGACTCTATAAATTCTCTCATTCAAATCCAAAGATTTGAAGTTCAATTTTGGAACTCAAGAACCCATCTCAAGGTTCAAGTCTCCTTTAAGTTCATCTCAAGAGATTCAATGTTTAAGGTATGTGGGTCGTCATCCATGGGTCCATTCACCCATGGAGCCCAACCTTCTCTTTTTATGAAAATTGCATGATTTTAAGTTGTATTACCTATGGCTAACTCTTATTGTAAATTATGAAAATAAATTATGTGGGGTTTTTTTATTAAGTATTTGATGATTATGAATGAATACCTATTTCAAGCATATTCCATGAATTGGTTTTGTCTATTGAGACTATGCATGATTTGAGCTATGAAGCTATGAAGTATTATAAGCTTTTGTGATGGATTTCAAGACACCCTAGATGAGAGTTTTACTATAATATTGGTGGGTAATTTGCATTGAGTTTACTCATCTTGTCTTACTCTTGAATTGCATGATTTTGAAAGAGTATCACGAACCCACTATGTGTTTGCTAAAATTACATGACAGGAATTCTCAAGCATTGATGATCTATTACATGATTTACAAGTCAAATGACTTCATGATGATTAAGGGCTTTCAAACATGTATTGAATTCATGAAAAGTATTTATGATTTTACAAGTATCAAGTTAAGCCCTATTTCAAGATTTTTACCTCTTGTGAGATATTCATGTTAAAAGGGATGATGTGTGATTATTATCTACTTCATGTTCAAGTTAGTCTCACTACTAGAGATCAAGCATGTTTATGCGCTACTCAAGTCATGTCTCTTACAAATTATTCATGTTATGATTAAAGTATGATTATTTCAAGTGTTCCATGGGATTTGACTTAGCACCGATTGAGGCTTAAGATGTGGTCTCGACATAAGGAGTCCTTACATAAAGTCTTTACTCTCTAAACTATGTGCCACCAGAGCTTATGGTTTCTTCATGTTGTCAAAGAGTTGAAAAATGGTGTTTTCATATTATCAAAGATTGGAATAATGAAAATAGATGGCGAGTGCTTGATCGAATTGATCAGGTCATGTAGGAACAAGGTTTAAGTCTACCAATCTATTAGGATGCTAGGATTGTATATAATACCCTTGCTATACGAGTGGATATATCTAGTCCATGTTATTATGTTTGGTTTGCCTTGGCAAGTAAACCACACTTCGTCGAGGGATGCCATTCTCGATCACCTGAACTGAGAGGGTGGTAATGTGTTGTCAAAATACAACATATTTAATGTGTAAAACAAGGAATTTTGTGAGTTCTTAATGTGACCTTTTATGCTTTTTATGTGTTTTTGCATTGTTATTGCAGAAAAGGTAGGTTAGCATGATTTTAGGTGAAAAATTATAGATTTTGCTAAAGTGCAGGATATACGAGCTCACCTATGAGTCATAGCCCAAGCTATAAGTCGTAAGGTGATCTCACAGCCATAAGCAGAGTGCCAAAATCAAAAATCTAAGTTGAGGTTAGCCTTATCAGGCCACCCTACGAGTCATAAGTCTCACTACGATTCGTATAGGTGGACTTATAGAAAGAAGTAGAGAGCTAAAATTTTGGACCAAAAGCTGAAGGCCTAGACTACGAGAAGAGTATACGAGTTGTACCTCAAGCAACGACTCATACCAGTAGGTCATAATAGTCAAGTACAAAATGCCAAGTGGCTGATATGTGACCCTGATTTTGACTCGTAGGTCACCCTATGAGTCATACCTGTAAGCATACCTGCTACCAGCTATCTTTTCTATGTATTTTTAGGGTTAAGTTTGTAAATACTATATATACTTTATGTGAGTGTTTATTAAGGATAACCAGACTTGAATATGGAATATAGCCTTTGAATATTCTCTCTACATTATTTTTAGGGTTTTAGTGTAGATTTTCATTTTCTATTGGAAAACCCACTTTTGGGGAGTGCAAATCATACATTGTATTCATTCTCAATCTATCAAGCTTGTGGTTTACAACTTGTGATGTTATCACTCTTCATTTCTTTGGGTAAAATTCTCAACTATGTCTTGTATTTGCTTTTTTGTTTGTTTCGTCTTAGGCCTGAGTAGCTAAGCACCCACAACTTGGGGTTGTGGAAACCATGAGTAGTTGACTTGAGATAATCGAGATTTATTACATTTCTGTGATTGTGATTTTTCATATATTGTCTATTTCCCTTGATTATTTTAGTGGTGGCCAACACCTAACCCTGCCTACTATCATAATCCCGACCAAGATAGTGACGAATAGGAAAAGAGAAGTAGATGACAAGATTCAATTGATGTGTTCTCATATAATCAACTGAACCTGACCAAGGGTAGACTGACTGGGACAATAGATAACTGTTAGTTGACACACCATGATTGCCGACCAAGCGCCATGGTGAAATTTGATCTTCAACTTCACAAGAGGGCTGGAAGAACCTAAGTTATCATCCTGCATGCGAATTTTCAATTGTAGTTATGTTATTTAGGGTAATCGAGTCAACGAACCATGGGGAATATAATTCCCAAATTGTCCTTAATTGAGTGTTTCCTTGCATGCTAGTATAGTGTTTATTTTACTTTGTTCATAAATCACAAACCTCCCCCCACTACTGCCCATTTAGAGTTTTTTGTTATAAATACTCGAAATGATTGATAGCAAATTCTTGTAGTCAAGTCCTATATTAACTATGAATTAGACCCAAACCTTCAATTAGGTTAATTGATGACAATGACCCTTTTCTTATTGGAGCATGAACATCAATAAAAAATTATGATGCCCTTGCCAGGGAATACGACTGGGTTTTGACTTGATTTCACTATTAGTTAGTTCAAGTGTTAATTTCTAAACTCTCTTATATTTTACTTTTATTTTTATTTTGTTGTTTAGTTTGGTTATAGGTTTTTAAAGGGAAAGGACGTTAAGAATTAACCCTAATAAGAAATTGTAGGCTGCGGATTACAAACTAAACCAAAGCTCGTTATCACAGGTGATCTATTTGAATCATTATAGTGACTTGTCCTGTTTTATGGGCAAGAGTCCGAAGACCCTCAGGTTCACTTGCAGTACTTTACATAAACATTGAGGGGGGCTCTTGGAACACAACACCTAGTGTGGGGAACCATGGCTCTTCAGATTGTTTCCATGACTCTTAGGTGCAAAACTGCAGAGTGGTAGTCTCCTTCCACCGAATGTTTGCTCTAATTTGGGAGTAGTGAAAAGGATCTTTATCATGAACTTTTATCGAGAGCCCAATAAGCCACTATAGGACATGATTGTTAACTTCCAATGAGTGCTAAGAGAATCATTATTTGCAACATATGACAGATATAAAGAGTGTTTGGGAAAGAAGCCAAATCATGGTTTGCCAAATAAGGAACTAGTGGCAAGTTTCTACCGAGCACTTAGTCCCAAACAACAAGTCCATGCCACTGTCTTATTTGGAGGTAATCGTTGCGCATTCTTGAGGCAACCATTCAATGAAGTCACAGAATGCATGGACAAATTATCTGCAATTTGCCAAGTGTACCTGCCATATCAAGATCAACCATTTATTCCCGCTAGTGCATCAAGAGAAGGCTCTAATAGTGCAAGAAAGGATGGTATGGTCAATTGGAAAAAGTTACCACATCAACAATAGGATACATGAAGACCTTCGAAAGTTGAGAGTATGCTTGAACAACTGATGAAGAAAGTGAATGAGCAAGAGGAAACACTTCAAGATATCAAGTTTGATGTCATCAAGGTGAATTACAAGGTGGATCAACAAGTGATGATAATTCAAAATATTGATGGCTGAGTTGAGCAAATCTCTAAATAGTTGGAGCATATCCAGAAAGGTATGAGGAAAGATCATAGAAGTGGTGATAAGAGCTCACCAAATCTTAAGGAAGTCTGGGTACTCATGATGACAAAGTCGAGCTACAACGTTAATCAAGGTGCTTCTTGGGAGGCAACCTAATTATCTTTTATGTTTTTGGATTATTTCAAGTTTATGTGATTTGTTTGAATTGCTAGGTAGTGGTTTTATATTTGTTTTGGAACTTTGAGACATTGGATCAGTTGAATTATTCTAGACATTGGTGTATTTTGAAGTGTGATTTGCAGGACCTGACCAAAAAATAAAGAGTTAGAGAAAATATCATTTGATGCAGCCTCTATTAGGAGGCCTATGAGTCGTAGCTTACTTTACGACTCATAGTCATAACTTGCAGAGGGAAATAGTAAGGACTTAAAGCTGACACACTTACTATGAGCCAACCTTATGATTCATAGGATCACCTATAAGTCATAAGTAGGATTCATAGTGCCCAGGTATGAATTTTAGATTTTTCTAAGTATTGGGTTTATTACAAGGCCGGGACCTACAAGTAGTAGGATGCGCTATGACTCATAGTCAGGGTTTCGTAGAATCGATCTGTAGAATTTTAAAAAACTCGGATTGAGTATATAAGGGGTCAAAAGTCATTTGACCCCTACTTTCCCACAGTTTTGACCAGTTACTCCCCCCAAGGCTTCCCCATAACCCCTTTCATCTTCTCTGGACAAATTTTCTGCCAACCCCCACCGAAATTCGGTGAGTTTTTCTGGCAAAGCATCACTAGGATTTTGGCTTTCTCCTTATTCTCTCATTGCATCTAGTTGATCTTTATTTACTCATTTGGTAAGTGTTTGTGGTTAAATTTGGAACACTTATATTGTGATCCTTGAATTTTGTTGAATGAATGTCAATTTTTGATTATATTGAGTACACGCATGAGAAAATGAGTGAATAAGTATGAGAATTGGGTTTTTGGCTTGTTAGACTCCCTAATGTGATTTTAAATGGTATAATTGCTCTTGTTGGGTAGTTGTAAGATTGATATGATGATCATTTGAGCTTAATGCATGATTATTTGGGTGATCAAGGTCCAAAATCATATCGAAATTGAAATATAGAGGTACTGGTATGTGCAAATATACTGATTCATGATGCCTATATTTGGAATTATTGTGAACTTACATAGAATCTCTATTTCTGTGTATTATTGTTGATAAATATGCCTTAGAGGTTAGTTACTCTTGAGTATATCGTGAAAGTAATGGGGGTGGTTGTTTGATTATGGGGTGATTGTTGATTATGTTGACTTGATTTATTTTGGGTTTGATTATGTGTCTATGATGACGTACTGCTTCGATGCTATTTATTCTTGTTAAGTTGAATGGGATTTGGCTTTTATGAGAACGTTGCAGGCACTACAAGTGGCTGTTATTCTCTGCTACGAGGTTTTTCTACAACTCATAAGATGCCCTACGAGTCGTAATGGCCCCTCGTAGGGGGCAACAATCACTTGTGATTCCTAAACACTTACCATATGAGACCCACCTATAACTCGTAGTACTTGCTACAACTCATAGTATGGGACTCATTAGATCTGCCTTAATTTATTTTGTGTTATATTCGCTACTACTATCCTAGACTGCGACTCATAGGTCATCCTATAATCATACCTGTGGCTCATATCTAGGATCAAAATGATATATTCAAGCACCTTCATAAGACGAGGCTAATGTACGACTTGTAGGACATCCTATGAGTCGTACCCATGCCTCGTACTTATAGATCTATAGCTGATTCGGTGCACTATATTTATGTATTATTTTATTATTTCGGTTACTCATGTTGATTTATCTTCGTGGTTCCTATTTTATTCAAAAACTATAGTGCTCACGATATGTTTTGGGGTTGACTTTTTAGGTTATGGCTCCTAAGGCTAGAAAAGAAGCTGCTAAATCTTTTGGGATGATGATTGAGGGATGACCCATCAGGTGATGAGCAATCTGAGGGATCTGTGAAAGTCTATAAAGTACAGATAGTACCCGAGGCAAATATGCCTTAGACTCAATCCTGTGCTGCCCTCATACCTATGGAAATCACTAGCCCCTCCAAGTCTGAAAAAGAGGGTAATGAAGAAGGATCAGATGATGGCCTCTCACTTTCGAAGTCGGGGTCTATTAAGACATCTTAAACCCAACCTGAGGAGGCTGATTCTCAACCTCTTGCTGATCCTATTGCCACTATCACTTTCACAGATCCCAGAAATACTAGATGGTATATTGTAGGTATAAAGGAAATATATGACATAGGGTTAGAACAAAAGGGCCAAGGAAAGCCTATTCTACAATTTCATGAGGAATCGAGACTCAATGATTTTGGATTGACAGGGTGCTTGACTTGGAGGCAGAGATCAATTGTCATGGGCTTTACTGGTTATCACAAAAGTTGGGTAGGTATTCCCCAAATCTAGTTCTAGAATTTTATACCACTTACTATGCCATTATTCTCTGAGATCTTCCTAGAGGGAAGAAACCAATAGAGTAGCCAAGGTTGTGAGAAGTTCTAGTCTAGGGTGAAATTGTTGATATTTCAAAGGAGACCATCACGAGGGTCCAGTTCAGGCCTAACTATAGTGCCCGCCATTCCACTGCTGAATATGATAATTGAATTGAGAAGATGAGAAAGGCATTGAATGAGAAGGATATTGGGTCAAAAACAAAGCTAGTCAGGTAGATAGCAGGCTAGATTTGAGAGGCAGGTGCTGAGCCTATGTGGGTCACTAACTATGTCGATCCTATTGTAAAGTCCCACCTCTCTTTCTGGGCAAAGTTTTGGTGCTCCATTATCCATTGGTGAATCAGACCCATATTCACAGATAATGTGATCACATTGGAGAGAGTTGTCCTGCTAGCTAGCATTCTGGCTGGTTATGAGATTGACTAGGCTCGTATTATGGCAGAACAGATCCACGAGTCAGTGATCTATACCCAAACTACATTGCCTTTCCTTATCATGATACATAAATTATACAATGCAGTCGTGGTATAGGTTTCTCTTCACTTGGACCCATATGTAGAGGCCCTGCGCACCATGTATCCCAGCCTGATCAAGGTTGATGAGAACCTAGTGGCCCTATAACAAGAAGTATCTCCTCCCATCCTAGATCCATTTCCTGTTAACCTCCTACTCCTGCCACAACCAGCACTACTACAGCTACTATAGAGCCTTCCCTTGCTGTTGAGATTGAGTTGACTATGCAGGTTGATTCTCTTATCTCTGCTATTGCTTTTCAAGCACTGGTGCGTACGGTAGCTACAACAGAGCTTAGGCTACAGGGTTTAGCAACTCAGGTCAGAGAATGGGTCAGCCAGACTGTTCAAGAATGATTTAGCAGATGAGAGAGTAAGAGTAGTGGATGCTCGAGTAGATGAATTTGAGATGAGAGTCCAGATGAGGCTTGAGGGTACTCGGCCTGCTAACACAAGCACTGTTACAGAGGAGTTGGCCCAGTTTAAGGATGACTTATTGCAGATCTTAGCAACACCTATTGCAGTCCTGGAGGTGGCAACGACGGGTGATGAGGTTTTTGACTAGTTAGCTGATGGCCCGTATGCCTACGGGAAGAGGCCTCTTGAGACAGATGACTTATAGATAAGCTAGAAGAGGCCTAAACCTAATGACCCAGCAGTACTGGAGGAAGAGCCGATACTATAGGCAATGGTGTAGGAGTCGAGATGCATGGCAGCTATACAGAGAGACCAAGTGCAGTAGATGACACATGGAGAAGGTAGCTCACTTGCAGTTGCAGCCCAGACTACTGAAGAGGAGGCCGTCGCCCAGGACCCTGCCAACCAGACAGATGCAGGTGCTTGAGCACCATGATGTTTGATTTTTTTGACCCCATCGCTTATTTTCTATCTGTGGATACTTTGTTCTTTTTGTTGGATAATTTTTTTATTAGGTCGGTTTTGTAATTGTTCAAATATTTTGTGTTAAATGTTGTTTTTACTTTTCTTTTGGATGTTTGTTTTTGAAATGTTGGTTTTTAATGTATGTGTGTGTGTATATATGTATATATATATGTGTGTGTGTACGTGTGTGTGTGTGTATGTGTCTAAGTTATTTGGTCTTAGTGTGTATTTTTACTTTGAGGACAAAGTATTCTATTTTGATAGGGTGTGGGAAGTTGTGTATTAGGGTGAAGTTTGAGTAACCTCAAGTCTATAACTTCCCCCTATTTTTGATCTCATGGTTTTCTTGCCTATTTTTTTTCCTTGTGGATGTTTTAATTTTTTGCTAAACCTGCATGTTTAGGTAGTGTCGCTAATTTGTAAATACATAGTAACATTATCATTTGACGTATACACATTTTTTAAATTTTGATGAAAAATTAGGTAGCCTCAAAATTTTTGCAATTATTGGTTATTGATGCAATCATGCATATTGATTATGTGGTGATGTTTGTTCTGATAATGAAAAGGTAATTTAAGGCTTAAAGCAAGACCTGTGAGTCTATACTTGATCGTGTTTGAAATGCCATGTGTGTTGTGAGTTTATTTTTTTGCATTCATGTATCATGTGTGGACTCAGAACTTGCCTTATTACTCTAAGATTGGTTTGGTGATGTGGTTGATTTGGAAGGGATCTTAGACCTTTATTCTTCTAGTGAGCCCATTTTTGCCTAAATGACCTACCAAATGTCTTAGTGACCCCTTTGTTCCAAATGTTTGAGCCTCTCATGTACTTATTCTTTCTTGATACCTAGATAGCTCAGCCTTTTTTTTTTTTATGAAATACCTTCATATTGGCCCTGGTCTATCCTTGAACATGTGAACCTTGATTGAGCCTGAAAGCCTAAGTTGAGGGTAGGTACAAATGATGGCCTAGGTTTAAGGAATAGATATTGTGTACTTCACCTCATGTTGAAAGCCTAAGTTGAGGGTGACCTTTATTGTGGTAAATTAATGAAAATAAGGTGGTTGGTTGGGAAAGAAAGAAAGAAGCAAAGAACCATGAGCCAAGGGAGGAAAAAGAAAAGAAAAGTGCCTTGAATTGAAGAAAATAACAAAAATGAGTCCAAAAATAAGGCATAGCTAAAAAAGATAATTAAAGCACTCGAGGAAAGCTTCAAATACTAGAATAAGGGTGGATTTAGTGAAAATGTTTGGCTTATGAAGGTAAAAGTATTGTTAAACATGGTTCAAGGATAACTTTTAGTCACTACTTGCCTAAAATGCTATACCAAAGCCCTATGAGCCTATGTTACAGGCCATTAAGTCCTAAAGTGATCCAAATCCACTTTGTCACTAATTCAGAAGTTGAGTATAAAGTCAAGCCTATGGTGTTAGTCATTTTGCATTAATTTCATTTTTGAGAGTGAGAATGCTTGCTCAGTCCCTGAATTTTTAAATTTTTTTTGAGTGAGTAAGAGGGACTTCTTTTCTATGATGGCATTTTTACTGCTTGATTAGAATTCTACTAACCTAGCGATTGCTAATGGTTGATGCTCCTTAGCTTATCGTAGTTGGGTTGCCAGATACATCATTGTGTTTTTATTTTGCTTATTAGCTTTGTAATCTATTTTTGAAAATAAAAATTGGGTACCTAAATTAGAGTAAATGATGTATATGCCATGGGTATAGCTACTATGTATTACTCATTGTCTATTTAGATTGAGTCATTGCTTGAGGACAAGCAATAGTTCTAAGATGAGGGTGTTGATGTGCTGTCAAAATACAACACATTTAATGCCTAAAACAAGGGATTTTGTGAGTTCTTAATGTGACTTTTTATGGTTTTCATGTTTGTTTGTGTTGGTTTTGCAGAAAAGGTAGGTTGGCATGATTTTGGAAGAAAATTACAAATTTTGCTGAAGTGCAGGATATACGAGCTCACCTATGAGTCGTAGCCCAAGCTATAAGTCATAGGGTGATCTCGTAGCCAGAAATAGTGAGTAAAATTCAGAAATCTAGTAAGTACCCAATGAGTCATAGGTGTCACTATGACTCGTATACGTAGACTCATAGCAAGAAAGAGAGAGCCAAAATTTTAGACCAAAAATTAAAGACCTAGACTACGAGAAGAGCAAACGAATCATAGCTCAAGCAATGACTCATTCTAGTATGCCATAACAGTCAAGTCCAAAATGCCAAGTGCTGAATATGAGACCCCGACTATGATTCATAGGTCACCCTACGAGTCATACCTTTGAACCGTACCTACTGCCAGCTGTCTTTTTTGTGTAATTTTTAGGGTTAAGTTTGTAAATATTATATATACTTCATGTGAGGGTTTATTAAGGATGAGCGGACTTGAATAATGAATATAGCCTTTGAATATTCTCTCTAGGTTATTTTTAGGGTTTTAGTGTAGATGTTCATTTTCTCCTGGAAAATCCACTTCTGGGGAGTGCAAATCATACATTATATCCATTCTCAATCTATCAAGCTTGTGGTTCACAACTTGTGGTGTTATCACTCTTCATTGCTTTGGGTAAAATTCTTAACAATGTCTTGTATTTGCATTTTTGTTGGTTTTGCCTTAGACATGAGTAGCTAAGCACCCACAACTTGGGTTGTGGGAACCATAGATAGTTGACTTAAGATAACCCAGATTTATTGCATTTCTATGATTGTGATTTTGCATGTATTATCTATTTTCCTTTTTTTTATTGTTGTTTGGTGGTGGGCAACACCTAACCCTACCTATTATCATAATCCCGACCAAGGTAATGACGAAAAGGAAAAGGAAAGTAGATGACAGGATTTAATTGATGTGTTCTCATCTAATCAACCAAACCTGACCAGGGGGAGGTTGACTGGGATAATAGGTAATAGTTAGTTGGCACACAATGGTTGCCAACTAAGCGCCAAGGTGAAATTCGACCTTCACCTTCACAAGAGGGCTAGAAGAACCTAAGTTACCGTCCTGCATGCGAATTTTCAATCATAGTTATGTTGTCTAGGGTAATCGAGTCAATGAACCATATGAAACACAATTCCTAAGTTGTCCCTAAAATTTAGTGTTTCCTCACATATTAGTAGAGTGTTTATTTTACTTTTATTCTTAAATCACAACCCCCCTATTTAGAGATTTTCGGTATAAATACTCGAAATGATTGATAGTGAATTCTTGTAGTCAATCCCTATATTCCCTGTGAATTCGACCCTAACCTTGAATTAGGTTAATTGGTGATAGCGACCGCTTTCTTATTGTAGCCTAAACATCAATCAGGTGGCAGGCCTCAGAACCAAATTGTAGCTGCTTGGTCTATGTTGGTTGAGGTCTCTTCCCACATATGTATGATATATTATGCAAGTTGAATATTTTATAAGTATGCTTTATTATAAATATTAATCATGTATGTCATATTAAGATTATATATCCATTGATTATGATTGTGCATTTTGAATATATTGGCTCATGTCTTGTTGCATTACACCCACATACTTAGTACATTCAAACATATTAATGCATACTCGATGCCTACATGATGTTATTATGTAAGAACCAAAGCTCCTTTTAATCATCTCCTCCATATGGCTAGTTGGGTACTTCGGAGAAAGCATTGGTAAGTCCTCAACTTTGAGGACAATATCTAAGTTACTCTTGTTATATTGAGACATCTTTCTTTTGAACAATTGTTATCATGAGGGTGAGCCTAGGAAGTATCCTGGCCCCCTCTCTATTGTAAGTTAGAGGTGTTGTTGGATACTCTGACTTGTATATACTATGAGCTTAACTCATTTATGCTTTTAAGAATATCAAAGACTTCCCTTAGTCCGACTTTACCTTTTAATTATGTCATTTGTTGATTCTTATTTTATTTCCGTGACTAAGGGTGTATGTGTGATATGCTAAGAGGCTTGTTTGGGGTCCCTTCAAGTTCCCCATTTTCCATGTCACGTCTAGACCCTAGGCTTGGGTCATGACAAGCTTGGTATCAGAGCACTAGGTTGTTAATAGTCCTTGAAAATCCTATGCACCTCGTTGATTAGAGTCTTATTCATGGTTGTGAAGTGTGCCACACCTATGAATAGGAGGCTATGAGGCATTTTAGAAAATACTTCACTTCTTCATGGTCTATCATGCTTTAGGTGTAAATATAAGGGTTTTCCACTAATGAATGTTCTTTGCTCTTCTAGATCATGTAGATACTAAGAGAAAGGCTAAGGAGAGCCCGTACGCCAGAGGAGAATCCGACCCCTCCCGCTCTACAAGCTCCTCAAGATGGAGGGGTAGCCCAAGAAGAGTTCTGGGATACCATCACAATGTTGGCCCATGATATAACCGACCAAATTAAGTAAGGGGCCGAAGCCCCTCATGCTTCTACTCTGGCCTCAAGGGTGAGGGATTTCACAAGAATGAACCATCCAGAGTTTCATGGTTCCAAGGCGTATAAATATTCTCAAGAGTTCATCGATGAGGTGTATAAGGTACTTCTATCATGGGGGTCAATTAAGAGGAGAAAATGGAGTTAGTAGCCTACCAACTAAAAGGTATGGCCCAAATTTGGTTTACTAATTTGAAATTAGAGAGGAGAGATGATGATGCTATGCCTTGGGTGGTTCAAAGCTGCCTTCCTTAACTAGTTCTTTCCTATTGAGTTAAGAGAGGCTAAGATGATATAGCTTATGAACCTCAAGCAAGGTTCCATGAGTGTGAGGGAGTACACCCTCAAGTTCAACAAGCTTTCCTAGTATATCCCACATTTGGTTGCCACCCTAGAGCTGGAATGAACAAATTTGTGTTGGGAGTGTCCGACTTGGTTAATGAAGAGTGTCATACTGCCTTGCTAGTGAGTGATATGGATTTGCCTTGGCTCATGACATATGCTGAACAACTTGAGGGGGAAAAATTAGAAAAAGGAGAAGTGGAGAGTCCAAGAGGGATCAATTTGAAGGTGGTTTCCAAGGTTCTAAGGGTGTCTGATTTCCATAAGGCCACAAATTCCAAGGCTAAGGGTCTTCCAATGCTCCTAACAAGATATTTGCTAATGATAGGGTATCTAACCTAAGATTCTAAGGTGACAATGGTGGGATGATCCATTCTAAGTGCCAAAAGTGTGGGAGAAACCATGGTGGTCTGTGTTTGAAAAATTCTAATGTTTGCTTTGGTTGTAGTGAGATGGATCACAAGGTTATTGAATGTCTTCATACTCAAAACAAGGGTAGTTATGGTCGTCCTCAAGGCCAAGGTGCTAATGCAGGTTAAAGGGCAAAGAGAGGCCAACAAGGGGGTGCTCCAAGGTAAAATAGGTTCTATGCTCTCCAAGGAAAACAAGGAGTAGATGAGGTGCCTGATGTTGTTACCAGTATGTTAAAGGTTTTTGATTATGAAGTGTATACATTGATAGATCTGGGAGCCACTCTTTCTTTCATTACTCCTTTTATTGCCAATAAGCTTCATGTGTGTCCCGAGTTATTCTGTGAACCTTATGAAGTGTCTATCCCTGTTGGTGAGTCCATTATTATTGAAAGAGTATATAGAGATTGTCCCATGTCTGTATTGCATAAAGACTTGCCTTGTGATTTTGTTGAACTAGACATGGTGGATTTTGATATTGTTCTTGGGATGGATTGGTAACATTCATATCATGCTTCCATTGATTGTAGATACCATAAGGTTAATTCCAATTCCCTAATGACCCCATCCTTGAGTGAAAAATTCATAATGTGGTGGTTCAAAGGTAGATTTATTGCTTGTCTTAAAGCCCAAAAGTTGATTTCTAAGGTTTGCATTTATCATCTTGTGAGAGTTAGGTATGTTGAGTCTAACATCCTTTCTATTAAGTCAGTTCCAGCGGTTAATGAGTTTCTTGATGTCTTTCTTGATAAGCATCCCAGTGTTCCTCCCGAAAGGAAAATAGACTTTGGTATAGACCTCCTTCTCGATACACAACCTATTTCCATTCCTCCTTATCGTATGGCCCCTGTCGAATTGAAGGAGTTGAAGGATCAATTGAGGGATTTATTGGAGAAGGGTTTCATAAGGCCTAGCAAGTCACCTTGGGGTGCACCAGTGTTATTTGTAAAGAAAAAGGATGGTTCCCTTAGAATGTTCATTGATTAACGACAACTCAATTGGTCAATACTAAGAATAACTACACTTAACCAAGGATTGATGACCTTTTTGATCAACTACAAGGGGATAGTCATTTTTCTAAGATTGATCTTTGGTCCGAATACCACAAAGTGAAGTAAGGGAGTGTGATATTCCTAAGACGGTTTTTCGGACTAGGTGTGGGCATTTCAAATTTGTGGTTTATGTCTTTTGTCTTGACTAATGCCTTGGCTATATTAATGAATCTCATGAAAATGGTCTTTAAACCCTACCTTCATATGTTTATGATAGTCTTTATCAATGATATATTGATTTATTCCAGGAGTGAAGAGGAGCATATGAATCACTTGAGAGTGGTGTTGCAAATCTTGAGGGATGAGAGGTTGTTTGCTAATATGAGAAGTGTGATTTTTGGTTGAAAGAGGTTGCTTTTCTAGGGCATATGGTATCGGGTGATGGCATTAAGGTGGATCCTAAGAAGACGGAGGTGATAAGAAATTGGCCTAGACCCCTAACTCCATTAGATATTAGGAGTTTCTTAGGTTTGGCAGGTTTCTAACAAAGGTTTGTGAATGGTTTCTCTTCTATTGCTTCCCCTATGACAAATTTGACCCAAAAGAAGGTAAAATTTGTTTGGATTGATGAATGTGAAAAGAGTTTTCAAACTTTGAAAGACAAGCTTATATATCTCTACTCCTATCTTGGCTCTACCGGAAGGGTTAGAAGTGTTTGTGGTGTATTGTGATGCCTCGAGAATTAGTTTTTGAGGTGTGTTTTGATGAAAAATGGCAAGGTGATAGCATATGCCTCTAGGCAACTTAAGGTGCGTGAGTACAGTTATCCCACCCATTAACTTGAATTGGCGACCGTGGTATTTGCTTTGAAAATTTGGCGCCACTACTTATATAGGGTTTATGTTGATGTGTTTACCGACCATAAGAGTCTCCAATATGTGCTCACACAAAAAGATCTTAACTTAAGACAAAGAAGGTAGTCAGAGCTCCTTAAAGATTATGACATGAGTATACATTATCATCCCGACAAAACTAATATTATGGCCAATGCTCTAAGTAGAGTGTCCATGGGTTGCCTAGCTCATACTGATGTTGGTGGCAAGGTGGCTAGAGAAGTTCATCGGTTGGCTAGGATAGGGGTTAGGTTGGACAAAGTTGAAAATGGTGGTATAGTTGTTGTTAATAGTTCTAAATCTTCTTTGATTGAGAAAGTCAATTTAAAGCAAGATCTTGGTCCCACCTTGCTAGAGTTGAAGGCCTTAGTGAAGGATGGTAAAGTGGAGGTTTTCTCCTAAGGGGGAAATGGTATCCTTAGGTACCAAGGTAGGTTATGTGTGCCTAATGTTGATGACTTGAGAAGTTTGATTTTGAAGAAGGCCCATAATTCATCCTATTTTATTCACCCCAATTCCAGAATGATATATATAGACTTGAGAGATGTGTATTGGTGGGATAGTATAAAGAGGGATATTGTCAAGTTTGCATCTGGTTGTCATAATTGTCAACAAGTGAAAGCCGAGCATCAAAGGCGGGGTGGCCTATCCCAAGACATAGAAATACCTACTTGGAAGTGGGAATAAGTTAGCATGGATTTTGTGTTTAGATTGCCTATGTCTAGGAGACACTTTGATTCTATTTGGATTATGTTGATAGGATGACAAAGTTGCTTACTTTCTACCAGTCAAAACCACCTATGGTGCCGAGGATTATGCCAAGTTGTATAGTCATGAGTTGGTTAGATTGCATGGGTTACCCTTTTCTATCATTTCAAATCGTGGTGCTCAATTCACTTCTTATTTTTGGGGGTCCTTAAGAAAGGGTCTTGGTATCAAGGTTAAGCTTAGCATAATTTTTCATCCTCAAATGGATGACCAAGCCAATGGGACTGTCCAAACTCTTGAGGATATGCTTAGTGCTTGTGTTTTAGAGTTCAACGGTATTTGGGATGAACATCTTCCACTTATTGAGTTTGCTTACAACAATAACTACTACTCTAGCATTGGCATGGCTCCCTTTGAAGCTTTATAAAGTAGGCATTATAGGTCCCTGATTGGGTGGTTTGATGTGGGGGAGATGGCATTGCTAGGTTTGGATTTGGTTATGAAAGCCTTGGAAAATGTAAAGTTGATAAGGTAGAGGTTGAAGACAGCCCAAAGTAGGCAAAAGTCCTACTCCAATGTGAGAAAAAGAGATCTTGAGTTTAAGGTTGGTGATTGGGTTTACTTGAAAGTCTCACCCATGAATGGTGTGGTTCGGTTTGGCAAGAAAGGAAAATTGAGCCCAAGGCTTTTTGGGCTTATAGAATTTCGAGGAGGGTTGGTAAGGTTGCATATGAGTTGGAGTTACCTATGGAGATGAACATGGTTCATCCAGTCTTCTATGTGTCTATGTTGAGAAAGTGTATGGGTGACCCAGGTGCTATAGTGACCTTAGAGGTTGTGGGTTTTGTGGAAGATAATTTGACCTATGAAGAGGTCCCAATGGAGATGTTGGATAGACAAGTGAAGAGGTTGAGAAACAAAGATGTAGCATCCCTCAAGGTCCTTTGGAGGAATCAACAAGTTGAGAAACAAAGATGTAGCATCCCTCAAGGTCCTTTGGAGGAATCAATAAGTTGAAAGTGTCATATAGGAAGTCGAGGCAGACATGAAAAAGCAATACATATATATCTTCCACTTTACTCAAGTTGAAGGTAATAACGTAAGTCCCATCAATGATTTTAAGTCTTAAGATTCAACCCTCATATCATTTTTCATACATTCATGTTTATGGTAACAAGTTTATGGTGATTTTTGACATTTATGTTGAGGCTTTTTGAAAATGATGTTTAAGTGCATTTGTTGCATTCTTATCAGCCTGAAATCTTCATAATTACTTCTCTTATGTATGTTTCTTTGACATTCAGGGACCAATGTTCCCAAGGGGGAGATATTCAAACACCCTACATATGCTTCGGAATTCCCTATAACCGTAATTTCTATATATCTCAAAATTTGTGCATGATTTCAAAAATCTGACTTCAAATTCTCAGTCAAGGGGCAAAATTGAGTGAAAAATGGATATAAACTAAATTTTAGTAGACCCATAGCGGAAAATAATTTTCACTAATTTTCTATTTCTAGTGTCTGTCCGCGCCCAGGTAGCGATGCACCTGGGGCGTGGACTAATACTCTTTGATCTTTGTGTCTAGTCAGCGTCGTTCTAGGGGCACGAACTAGTGTAATTTCTTATTTCGTATTTTTTCTAGGGGAATTGAGGTCATAGCCCCATGCCCATTTAATCATGAAATCTTCCATACTTAGCTATTTTCAACTCTATAACTCACAAAACCCTCTCTAAAACGTCTCCAAGACTCTATCAATTCCCTCATTCAAATAGAAGGATTTGAAGCTCAATTTTGGTATTCAAAAACCCATCTCAAGCTTCAAGTCTCCTTCAAGTTCATCTCAAGAGATTCAAGGTCTAAGGTATGTGGGTCTCTATCCATGGGTCCTTTCACCCATTGAGTCCAACCTTCTCTTATTTTTTTTTGAAAATTGAATGATTTCAAGTTGTATTACCTATGAGTATCTCTTATTATGAATTATAAACATATATTATTTTGGGTCTTTATTAAGTGTTGTATGATTATGCATGAATACCTATTTCCAGATTATTCCGTGAATTGGTCTTGTCTATTGTGACTATGCAGGATTTGAGCTATGAAGCTATCAACTATTATGAGCTTTTGTGAAGGATTTCAAGACACCCTAAATGAGGGTTTTACTAAAATATTGGTGTGTTGATTTGCATTGAGTTTACTCATCTTGTTTTACTCTTGAATTGCATGATTTTGAACAAGTATCATGAACCCACCATGTGCTTGATAAAATTACATTACAAGAATTTTCAAGTGTTGGTGATCTATTACATGGTTTACAAGTGAAGTAACTTCATGATGATTAAGGGCTTTCTAGCATGTATTGAATTTATGAAAAGTATTTATGATTTTACAAGTATCAAGTTAAGCCTTATTTCAAGATTTTTACCTCTTGTGAGGTATTCATGTTAAAGCAAGGGATCATGTGTGATTATTATCTACTCTCATGTTCAAGTAAGTCTAACTACTAGAGGTGAAACATGTTTATGAGCTACTCAAGTGATGTTTCTTACAAGTTATTTGTGTTATGATTAAAGTATGATTATTTTAAGTATTCCATGAGATTTGACTTAGCGCCGATTGAGGCTTAAGATGGGGGCTCGACACAAGGGGTCCTTATATAAAGTCTTTAGTCTCTAAACTATGTGCCACCATCGGATTATGTATAATGACATTTTATACTAGTGGATCCATCTAGTTCATGTTATCATGTTTGGTTTACCTTGGCAAGTAAACCACATTTTGCCAGGGGTGTCATGCCGATCACCTGAACCGAGGGTGTGTCAGGCCTTAGAGTCCAAGTTGTAGCTGCTTAGTCTATGTGGGTAGAGGTCTCTTCCCATATATGTATGGTATAATATGCAAGTTAAATGTTTTACAAGCATATTTTATTACAAGCATTGAGATTATATATCCATTGATTATGATTATGCATTTTGAGTATATTGGCTCAGTCTTTTTTGCATTGCACCCTATATACTTAGTATATTCAAATATACTAATGCATACTCTATGCCTACATGATATTACCATGTAAAGGCTGAAGATCCTTTTGTTTATCCTCCTTCACGTGGCTAGTTTGGTACTTTGGGTAAAGCATTGGTGAGTCCTCAACTCCAAGGACGATATCTAAGTTACTCTTGCTATGTTGAGACTCCTTTATGTTGAACACTTGTTATCATATGGGTGATTATGGGAAGTGTTTTGGCCCCGACTCCATTCTAAGTTAGAGGTATTGTTGGATACTATGACTTGCATATGCTATGAACTTGACTCCTTTATCCTTTTATGAACATTAAAGACTTTCCTTAGTCCTTCTTACTTTTTTAAATTATGCCAATTATTGATGCTTATTTTACTTCCGCAACCAAGGATGTGCGAATGATATGCTAAGAGGCTTATTTGGGTTCCTTTCATGTTCTTTATTTGCTGTGTCACATCTAGTCCCTAGGCTTGGGTCGTGATGGGGTCATAGGTGAGAGTTCCAAATACGATAGAACTTGGAGTTTCTGAAAGGTGGTCAACGATTACAAGAATGGTCCATAGGATTGATGCATGACCTGTATAAAGCCTTCATGGATGAGGTCCAGGAAAGTGGAAAATTTGTCTAAGTATGGAAGGACTCCAGGAGTCCTACCACGACCCATAAATAGAAGGGTGACTTGTAAGTAGGGGTTTCGTTGTTTGGGTTTGGCGAGCAACTTCTGAAGATTGGAAATGGAGAGCACGATGACTAGGATTATGATCTTTGGTTCAAACCATGGCCCATAATCGGGCTTTTGTGGATCCTTTCTAGCAGTTTTAGTGAAGGGCAATTTTGTCCTTCTTGCCAATTTGAACACTAAATCATGTTGTTTTTAGGCCCTAAACCAGATCCTAAACCTTAAGAAATCCTTACTCCTTTCATACTTCTACTCTTGAAAGTTTTTATATGGCAAAGAATACTCTCTAGAAGGCAAGAGGAAGCTAAGGAGGCAATAAATTCCTTCTTCCTAGGTTTCACCAAGGTATGTGAATTTGATTTATGGGTCTTCTTTTTGTAAGTTCCATGATATTACCATGCATACTAATTATGATTTCATGAGGTTTTATGACATTACTTGTTTCCAATGTTGCCATATGATAGTATAATAAGTATTTTCATATGTTTCAAGTTAATGATGATGACCCTAATGATGTAGGTTTATGTAATAAGGTATAGGCCGTTTTACCATATTTTGACTAAGCATATTCTCTAGGATTAAGCATTATTTTATAATTTATGAATATTTCAACTTAAAGCTAAGTTTTGCATGATATATGATAATGATTTGGGCATTAAAGAAAGGTTTCAAAGTTATGATATGTCAAAGATATAAGTTTGTTGATGATGCCCTAAAATATAGTTAAAAAAGTTCTCCAAGATGAAAGGACAATTTTCACTTGGTGGTTCTTTAAGCTTGAGTTACTTTTAAGATTGCTTATCATAATTTGATTAAGTTATGTTTAAAGAATTATGTGGGATGACTTAGCATGGAATAGGGCATCGTGGTGGAGTTTGGTAAGGGAACCCTAGAAGCAACCCTTTTCCCTATTAACTATGTGCCACCATAGGAGCCCTTGTAGGCTAAGCTAGTGGGTTCACATAGGCCAAGTACGTCAAATTATTATGCATGCAAAGTGATGAAGTTCCACCTGGCAAGTGTCTCCTCGTACCAATGTAGGGAGTTATGTTGGACTCCATATAGTATGTCACATGGACTTATATGTCGATTAAGGTCCATTCTCACAATGTTTATGATCCACATCTTGGTCCCATCACATGTTTTCCATTTACGCATGATTCTTATTCATATTGAGCGTTGTTCCTTGTGCATGCTTAAATTAATGTTTATGTTACCATTACCATCCTATACATATATGTTTTACGTATGAATGATGACATTACAATTTTATGTTTGCATTGCATCTCACATATTTGATACATTCCAAAAGTACTAATGCACATTTTGCTTGCATGATTTAATCATGTAGGAATAGGCGCTCCTTCATAGGCTCATAGCTATTTTTTTGGCATTCAAGATTAGTGTTTTTGTGGTGAGACCTTAGTTAGTGTCTCTACCATTTTCCTTCTTTCCATGTATTTCTTACATTGATATATATGTTGTCCTTTAGAGGTTTTACTTTCTATGTTGTTAGTATATGTGGTCTTTTCTATTTGATGGAAACCAACCGATCGGTTCCATCCAGCCATGGTCTAGTTGGTATGATTTTTGGAGAACATGTATTCTTTTAATGTTGCCTCATTATCATATGATATACCATAGACCCTTCCCCATTTGTATTCCACAAATGTTTTTGTCATACCCCAAAGTCCTGTTAGGGCGCACTGACACCAGTTGTCGATAAGGCTCGGGAGAACCAACCTATATCTATGTTCTTTGTATACATATTTTAAGGAATTTTCTATGTTTGGCATGCTTCTAAGAATATAAACGATAAAAATAATCTAAAAGGAGATGCGTATAGCTAGGCCATTGGGGCCAGGTGTCTAATGTACGAGACATGACCACACTTTAGTTTATATAGTCTACAAAGCCTCTAGTCAAGAGAAAGTATTCAAAAATATTCGGGATAAGCCCCATCTGAATTAACTATATACTGTAAACATATAAACTATAAACACACACAAAGCTCCGAAGTAACCTGGAGCTTGGTAACAGTAGCTGAATGCCCTGTACTCTACTGGAGAGATCTACTAGCAACTGCATCTGCAGCATGAAATGCAGGTTCCTCGGAGTACGAGATAATATACTAAATATATAAGGCAGAAAATACTGTACATGAAATATAACTCAAATGAAACTATGCACTGATAGCGGATAAGAGACCACCTTTAATTATACTTTGGGATCGAGTACTTTATATTCTTTATATTACTTTACCTTTATTATATAATCTATGTAGATCATGTACTATAAATGACCTACTGATCAATGGTAAACTATATCGGAATTGTCCCTGGCTAGGTTCTTTCTTAACCCCTCGGGCTACCACCTGTGATAAGATTTTCCCTGGCTAGGTGATTCTTCCACCTCTCCAGATATGGGATCGACCCTAGATAGGTTCTTCCTTAACCCTTCGAGGTACCACCTGTGATAGAATCGTCCCTGGTTAGGTAATTCTACCACCCCTCGAGATACCAGCCATCAAAATATTATGCTTTGTCTTTCAATTACCTTCGAGATGATTCTTTTGGAGGTCATAATATTGGAGCTATAAGGCCGTATATGCAGCATATGACATGTAAATAATTGTACAAGACATGATGGCAATGAAAAGAGTATGTTACATAAACAATGAAATGCGTATGAAATGAAATAATTCAAGAACTTTGTTGGCAATAAGAACTCATGCACTTGGTATCCACATATGTATGTAGATTTGAATGTAACTACATATATGAAAGCATATGAACATGTGAAATATCGGAGGTATGGCTGATTGTCATGTTGGAGTAGATAAATGCCTTTGCTTACCGAAGGATCTATGTTTCATACCAAGTTATACGAAATCAAGTAGCCTTACATACCTCGTTGTTATGACCTCATTACTACCTTGGAGTGGATTTGGTTTCTCTCAAATATTTATCTATAGTATATTAAGCAGTAAGACTAGTATTAGCAGCAATACAACAGTTCTAGGAAGTCCAATATCATAAAAATGATCACCCGGACAACAAGCTTTCAACTAATGACGCAAAGGCATTTCTTCAACCTTTTCACTTATAAACCTATTTCATAACAACCATTATTATGTACATGTCATGTCTATCTTATTTTCCGACACTTAACAGTCCTAAAACAGCTGACATGGCACAACACATAAGAATTCTTCACCACATACAAACAAGCTGCATAACGTTACATCCTTTCACCACGCTTCGACGTCAACACTCCCAAACTTGTTTTAACTTTACCAAAATTATATCCACCAGTTTTACACATAAAACCTATCATAAAATTGTCCATAAATAGTCCCAGAATAGGTGAAAGTCGTGGAACAACATATTCCAATTTTCAGCTCCCAAGTTTCTTTTAAAATTGAAACTACGATATTGTACGACAACTCATCTTTGTGGACTGTAAAAGTGGTGCAGCAACTTAATTACATGACTAACAACCTATGTATTGTTATAAAATAAGTATTACTTCATAACTCTTCCAACCAATTAAGAAAAAATCCTCTTGAACAATAAAAAACGTTCACAATAATACTTAGGACACATGCTGTCCAGAATTTTCAGCATAACATAATAGTATATAGTTCTTGTTTTGCATAAAGAAACTATACTAGCAATATATATAACTTAAATAATATTAAAACATAAAGTTATTTTAATAATACAGTCCATAAACCATATAGGAATCACCAAAATAAAAGGAAAGTGTGCAGCAACTTTCTGGACACATGTTGTCCAGAATTTCCAACAAATTTCTAGCATAAGATACTATCATATACTTCTTGTTTTTCATGAAGGAAACATACTGAACACAACTATAATTACTTACCTTTTCCTTATATGTTATGAATTCCCTTCAAAAGCCATAGTCAATTGATTTTGCAGCTTGGTGAAGTGAATTATAGCGAAGACAAAACACTTTAAGAAAGTTGAAACTTTATTTCCTAGTGGAATGAAGTAGTGATGCACTTAACACGTTTTTAAAGATTGATTTTAGCCAGATTTATCTCCCACTTTTGACTTAATAATGACATCCATTAATGGTCTATTATTGCAGCATCTTATCCTCCAAAATTGAGCTTAATTGGGTCTCAAATATGATGGACCTTTGCTGCCAATATTCAGCTTTGTTCTTAGTTTGTTTTGGGTCCAAATGGCCAAGTTGTTTGTAGTGTACTTACTGGACTATAACACCCCATATTTTTCATGTACTAATTCTATATAAATGAATCATGTTATGGTTTGGTCAAATTAGCATCAATTCTCGAAAGTGCTTGAATCTCGTCTTAACGGGCAATATGTGATTCTAAATGCTTAAGAGGGTTGAGGGTGTATATGTGTTAGTGTTAGATTGAGGATATAGTAGCCCTATACTAAGTAAAAGGATTGAGGTCATTTTATGACTTAATAATTTAGTAGGTTAGTCACCTGCTTTCTTAGCTTAAAATTGATAGCTAAACGGAGACGAGACTTGATACCGAATTGGCTCAAGTTCGATTACAAATAAATTTCATATTAAGGATGTAACTTTGGCCCATGATTAAGCATCATAAATGGACCTTATTTTCAGTCCAAGGAGAATTTAAAAACGTTCAATGCACACTACAAATAACTTGGCCTTTTGGATCCAAAACCCAACTAAGAAGAAAGCTGAAAATTGGCAGCCTAGGTCCATCATATTTGGGACCTAATTGAGCCCACTTTTGGAGGATAAAATACTGTAATAATATACCATTAATGGGTGTCATTATTAATTCAATAGCGGAAGAAACAGTTGGCCAAAAACGATCTTTAAAAATGGGTTAAGTGCAGCACTAAGGCATTGCACTAAGAAATAATGTTTCAGCTTTCTTAAAGTTCTTTG
>JAOTQJ010000002.1:5626424-5639552 GCA_025642045.1 Solanum sejunctum | reverse complement strand
GCTAAAAGCATAACGAAGAAGGCTATAGAGGGAGGACTAGGAAGAAGAAGAAGAGTTTAGCACGCTACTCTAATACGCGATCGCCACTTATTTCTATCTAGGGTCATGTCCTCAGTGAGGTTTAATATCGCCATGTCCTGCTTGATCACCTCCCCCCAGTACTTTTTTGGTCTACCTCTACCCCTCCGAGTAGCCCCCACCGCCAAACTTTCGCACCGCCGAACAGGAGCCTCAATACTCCTTCGCTGTAATATGTATTAAAATTGTATTATAAGTGTTTAATAAATTTTTTTTATTATTGTTACAAATAATAAATATTTTTTTAATATAGTATATCTATATAAATTTTTCATTATATTTTGCTCCAAAGAAATTACATGATTTTGACCAACCACGTGAAATATGTTTCCCTCATATCTCGGGTAAACAAGGAATTGCTTTTATTTAACTAAAAAACAACAATTTATCCCGTTAGTAAATCATAAATTCAATTTATATCTAGAATAATTTTCACTTTATTTCAAAATTATAGAGGACAATATTTTTTAATATTTTCAAATTTAATTCGCCAAGAATTTTAGAAAATATTTTTACTAGAGAAATGACTCACCTACGAAGTAGGGAAAACAACTAATGCAGTGACATTCCACATTTATGGTATTCTCTCCATCCTCCAACATACCTCACCTTCATTTTTACCCTGTGATCTCCCATCCCACCACCCAGAAGCCGTATTCCTGATCCGATATCTCATAGTAATTGGCTATATTACATACAAACTCTTCTAAGATAATTTTTAATTTAGGTATCAAACACAAGAAAATAAATTTAAAAAAATCATTTATTTTCATGAAAATATTTTTCACAGCAAACAGTTTACTTCATGCCAACCCACCCAAAATTTTCTTTACACTTCTTTGCAAAAAAAAAAAAAATATATATATATATAATCAAACACAATTTTTTCTCTACTCCAACTATATAAATATTTGAAATTGATGATCAAATGCCAAGCTAGTGTCGACAAATCTATGGGTGTATATGTATAGTGTTTGATCCATGTTTGATGGAATGTTTTTCTCCCAGAACACACGCCCTTATGTTTCAGTCTGTCTAACCATGTGAGGATTCTCTGGATATCATTTGAAAATATTTATCCTCTTTTCTTTCAATTTATTATTGTTGATAACAAGAAAATCTTAGTGAAGAATCCCAGAAATCTGGGGATAAACTTTTCACTAGATAATAACTAGGAAAAGGAATCTAGAAATCCATGCGGACTATGGTTTTTTTTTAATTTATTTTTTTAATATATAAGTTAATCCGAAGAAGGGATTAGAAATTAACATAATTGTATTTATGATGCATCTTTTTGGCTTAATTCATATATTTTTTTTCAGGGTGTTCGGTACCTGTACTGACGTCCACCTAGTTGGTTTTTTTTTTTTTTTTAAATAGTATTTAGTCCATCAAATAGTAATAAAAGAATAGTTATACTAATTACTCAAAATTGTTGAGAGGAGACAAAGATGCATGGTGGTGGCAAATGGGTGGGTTGAGTTAAATTTCAGTGGGTTAAAAATGGATCAATATAAAATAGGTAATAATTTAACCTGCTCATATTTTAAATCGGTAAAAAAAAGGTTTGGTAAGAAATGAATTGGATAATATACTATTTTATTCATATTTTAATAAGCAAATAGAATTCTACTTTAAAATTCAATATGAATAAAATATTTTACTTTATTTTTAGATAAAAAATATTTAAATTATTTTATTTATTGTATTGTATTATAAAACTAAATTCGATAGTCAAAGCGAGATTCAACTTTTAAATTGGAATTTGGTCTCAATTCTAAATTAATCATAGGATCCAACTTTTAATGGGACCCGATATACAACTTTTCACTTGAAATTCAATGCCGACACTTGAACAGAGAGGGGGTCAAGTGTTAGGGTGGGATAAAAAATAATATTTCTAAAATTAGATTTTTTTAAAAAAATTTAACTTTCAATTTTTCTCATATTGATTTCATGCTTATAACCTTAATTTGTAGTGGCTCATTCTATTGGGTATTCTCGCTGTACTAAGTTTTTCAACTAGATTTATAATTTTATAATAAAATTTAAATTTTTTATAAAAAAAAGATTTTTTTAAAAAATTGATTTTCTTTGGGAGTAGAAGGATGGGAGTTGAGCAGGCGACTTGTGGAGGGATTGTGGTATTTGGGTGAAGTATGAATAGAATTGTAATTTGCAATTGCAGGAGAATTTTGACAAATATTTTTTTACATTTTAGAGGTAGTTTATTTAAATTTATATTTTCAAAATATTTAAATCAAGAAAACAATAAAAAAAATTAAAAAATATAATTCATGAGTGAAAAGAAGTTAGAAGCCTAACCCATTTGATTAAATCATAGTTTACCCATATTTTATCCATAAATACTCATATTTCTATGGATTGAATATGTATTTCAACCCATGTTTTACCCATATAAAAAAGTCATTCATGTTGAACGAATTGTCAAAATATGGGTTCATTTTGCTGGATAATACATAATTTTGGAATGCTTAACGTCCGTTGGAAATATATTCTTCCCAAGTACTAACTCCTGATTTAGTGGGAGCAAGCATGATTCTGTTGCTCAACTATTCTTCTATTTCCTGTCAGCTAAACAATAAAATATTATATTTAGCTTTTTAGCTAGTTGTCATATGTATTCTTTCGTTTTAAATTTCATTAGAAAAACATTGTTCCATTTGGATTTGATCAGAAATTGTCTTTGTACCATCTTACTTTTTATTTTTCACTTCTTTAGACGGTCCATCACTTAGGTGGAGTAAGGCATACATCTAACATGTGCAATCCAAAATTATATAGTTACACTGAAGATAATATACTGTAGATTGATATGTACCAATCTAATGTGTAGTTGCTCAAATTAAACGGGGGGCTCTCCATGTACTTTGACGAGTCAGTAGACTCACAAATTGATACTACTTACAATCACCTAAGAAAACACCAATAGACATTAAAATTTTATCACATAAATTTTAGACCAAATCATAAATTTGTAATATGTTGACCTAGTCACAATTTCAGTAGATAAAATGAGATTAATGTTTGATTAAAATTATACGACTTAAATAAAATTCAATTACATTTTGATTAATTTATTAAGATATATGACAAAAACTGTAATTGGCGACTCACCTCATAATCTCCCTTTATACATAATTGGGTTTGTGCATGAGCAAAGGGTTAACAGAACACTAACTGATGGAGAATCAGGAGTTAACATCCTTTCAATTCACTCAATGAAAGAACTTGGAACCTCAATGAAAGACATTGTTTTATTTGCATTTTATTTTGGAATTCAAGTTCAGGGAGCTAATTAGAACCATTTGATTGAGTCAATTTTGAAATTTCTAGCTTGGATCCTACATTCTTATTTTAGACTCTAGTTTTGATCAATTTCCATTTTATATATTTTTGGTATCTAAAAAATTGTAGTAACATTGTGACTCTATTTTGATAGTATGATAGTGTCCGGAGACTTGCGAAAAGGAAAGGTTCCGGAGTTGTGATTTGAAGTGTGCGTGATCTTCTTTGAGGTAAGTTATGACTTTTCATTCCTTAAATCGAGCTCAAATATGTAAATATATATTGATTTGTGTGAAATAGGGATGTTTATTTAGTTGACAATGCTTAGTTTGCTAGAAATTATGTTTATTTTAGGCTATTTTATCAAGTTTTTGGGATTGATAGCATATTTATTTTACTGTCTGAGATCATCCTTGTAATAACTCAAAAGTTAAAAGGACAGTACAAAAAAAAAGAGAAAAGTTTAAAACAACTGCTAGTTCAGAAACTACAAGCCACTTTCACAGCCCGTAGACTATTTCAGGGGTCATGGTTGGGTTCATAGAAATGAACATCCAGAAATTGTATTTCTTCCGTTCAGCAATAGATTCAATAGTTGGACTCTACGGGTTGTGGATTTTTATGGTCCGTAAAGGTCCTCATGAAGCAAATTCTCAAGATTCCTGTTTTTATTCATTTTTCACGGAAGCCTTCTACTGCTCATCAAATGTTCTACAAACTGTAAAGGGCGTCTGTAGAACTTGTTGGCAGTTATTTTTCGAAGTTATTTTGGACAAATCTCATCTTGTCAATATTGAAGCTATGCCATTTTGAGATTATTCCTAAAACCTGTAACTACATCCAATATAAAAATTAACTCTTTCTTTAAAATTCCTCTTGAGGATTTAGCTTCTTCCAAAAGTCAAGTCTAGGGTTTCAAGATTAAATTCAAGCCTCCATTATTAGAGTTTGCTTTTACGCTTTGAGTGCCAAGATATGTGGAGTTCATCAATGGATTCCATTCATCCATTGGGTCCTAAATGATTTTAATTCTTTAAATTTTGATCCACTCAATTCATGAGGGTTTTATATCAATTCTTCAGGGGTCCTTTTTCATTGATTTCAGTTCATGTTATTCTTCAATATTATGCATGTTTCAAATTTAAATTGCATGATCTCAATTGATTTTTACACATTCTCATCCAATATGCTATTTTCAAGTATGAATTTATGAATTTCATTATGAGTTCTTTCAATTATGATTCAATTGACATTGTTTTATATGATTATGCATGATTCCATCCAATTCATATGATTTAATATTGATTACTTACGAACCCATACAATTTATTCTAATTTTCAATATAATTATGATCAGGACCTATCAAGGATTTCATCCATGATTTTATGAAGATGACGAACTAAAATCTTAAATAAGGATTCACAATGAAGAAAGAATGAATGTTGGTGAAAGATTTTTTTACCTCATGATAAATTCATAATAATGAAAGGACAATTCTCACATTAGATGAATCAATATGAAAAGAAGTTATTATGTGATTATGACTTTATGAAAGATGGATTTGTAGTTAGATATTGTCTTTTCACATAATAAAATTTAATGATTTATGATTTTATTTATTCTTGTTGAGGGTCCTTTTAGCACCGAGTGAACCTTGGGAGAGAGGATCACCCGTTAGTAGAGGCATGAGGCTATTATTAGAAATCTCATTATCTCATAATATTACTAAAAGTAGTCAAAAAGTAATGCAAAAAAGCAATAAAAAAGTGACGCAGACGGCTCCTTCGCTTTTTTAAAAGCGACGAAAAAACGATGGACAGTGTCACAAAAAAATGAATCAGTCCATCGCATAGAAAATTTTTTTAAACAAAGAGACGGACAACCGTTGCTTTTTTTTTTTAAATTTACTTTTTGACCGGATTGTGTCACAAGTTTTAAAAAAATTAATATTTTAAAATAAATAAAAATTAACAAAACGATGGATTTTCGTTGCTTTTATGGTTTTTTAAAAAATATTTTTCAGAAAAGCGACAGACTAAGCAACGTCGTCCATTGCTTTTCTGAAATTTTTTCGATAACAGAAACCTATAATTTCTGCTGCGCAGCTGCACTAAAATAGAAAAAATAAAAATTTTCAAAATTGGTTCAATATACCAGTACAACACAATCAACAATAGCTAAATCATTCAAAATACGTCTTAATAAACACAATTAAACATAAAGAATATAGAAGTTCATAATTTACAAAGTTTTAAATAGTGTCAAAGTTCAACAAAAATTCTAAATTGTCCAAAACTAAAATAGAAGGGAACTAAGGGCTATTTTCAACAAAATCATCCGTACTCTCGTCGGAATCATCATGGGGTGAGGACCATCGTCGGGCTAGGCTAAGCATTTGTTGCTTGAGTTTAGCATATTCATGGGCCCTTCGTGCTTTAGATTTTGCCAATGCACGTGTAAGTTCTTCAACTTTTTGACTCATATAGCCATCCGAGTCACGTCAATAGCCTCAGCTTGACGTGACGATCTTATGCCTTGTAAACCGAATTGGAGTCATCGTATATTATTTTGGAAATCCATTCCATAAATACGACTCTTATTGCTCCCGCCTGCAACTTTTTTCATCAAAATTTAATTGGATAACTCAGGGGTTAACTCGACCGAATCTCCAAGCTCTTGTATATATCGCTCATAGTTACGCTACATATTAAAAATAATAGTTAGACTCAATATGTATATTAAAAGAAAAAGTTAGAATAAAAATAAATTATACGTAAAGTTATGTTAAATAACTTACGTAGGTGTGTTCTGCCCTTTCCTCCATCCACTGATTCGTATCCGAGTCATTCTTCTTTTTCTTCACATAATACCTCCTAAAAACTTCATCATGTAAAGGAGGCCGCCCCAATTCCTTTTTCTATAATTTAAAATATAATTAATAAAAATATATTTTATATAAATTAAATACTTTAATTAAGAATAATATATTAGTTTAAAACTAAAACTTTAAAAATCTTACCAGCTCCCTCGTAACTGACGTTCAATGAGCCACCCCTTAGGCTTCCTCTAGCCTTTTTAGCTTGCTCGGACATAGCCTTAAATTTATCGGTATTCTAATACCGGAGCAAATCCTGATATACATACGGAAATATCAAAGAACTTTTTTCTCTATCATCCCTTGCTTTCTTCAGCCAGTTAGATAGTCAGGTGCTAGTTTTTTTCTCAAAGGTGCTGAAAATGAAGGTGTTGTGCTTGGGATGCCAAGTACAAAAAGTCTAGCAAAAAAGCAAAAGTGTTAAGAAATCCTAATTAAGTAACTAATACTCAAAAATTATGTAATATTATATACACCTTGAATTCATTAAAGATCATCTAGCGAATATTATTTGAAATCTACCCTAAGAGATGTATGGCTCCGAGTATAACCTCCTAACACTCTCTTTAAGAGTATTTGCAGCCGGTTTCGAAGGATACCACCTGCAAGACACATAATAAACATGATATTAGTTCATCTATAATTTGTTAAGGTAGCAAAAATAAATTAATTAATATAAAACTTACGATGCTCCATCAGGCTCAATCATGACCCTCCCATGTTTGTCCCTCTGTCGAGGAGCTAAGTTAGGCACAACCTGTACAGGCTCAAATGCATAAGTAGAAGAAGGTGTTGATCATGATAGAACATATGTGTGATGTCGAATCGGTAGTGTAGGATGCTGAATTAGAAGTGTAGGGACATTATCACTACTGAAAAATATCTAAGTCTCAGATTAGATAGGTGGGGAGACTGAGAAGTAGGAAATGCATCAGTAAGAGAAGAAGTAGTCAAAGGTATGGATCGATGAAGTACTAGTGGCACTATAGGTTGAGGAGTGGTCTGATAATATAAAGGGAATCTCGACTGTGCAGAAGAAGATGTGCCCCGTGGTTGACGTAACTTACTCTGAAAAGTTAGAGAATTCATAGTCCTAGAAGACACAATATGACTAGCACTTGGGGTACCTTGAACATCAGATGCTGAAGAAATAAAGCCTGTGATATCCTCAGAATCAATCAGCTATCTCCTATGCTTCTTCTTTTTTGTCCTACCAAAAGAAGTAATCCCAAGATGATCCTAAGATCTATCACCATCACGCGATGATATCTGAATGTAAATAACACAAGTACAATATATAATAAAAAATTAAATAAAATAATTTTTGTATTAGTAAGATAAATCAAGTTATGTGGTAGTTATAATCTACCAGTCTATTTCTCCTCGTTTGTTTCATTAGTTATTTTATCCTCCTATTTCGATTTCTTATTTGATTCATATTCATCATCATCCCATTCCTTCTCGTGCAATAATTTATCATCTTCCTCCTCCGATGATTCATTATCTTTATCTATATCTTCTTGAAAGTTTGACGCTATTAATTCATCATCAGATACCTCTTCTAGTATGTGTTGAGGATGTTCTAGTGTGATCTTCAACTCAACATCAACTTGTTGTTGAACAAGTCGAGATTATTTTAGTATGCTACATCTTCAATATTCTTGATTTTAATTCTTCCTACTGGCTTTCTCTTAGTGACAACCCACTAATCAACTTATCCCTATGCAATGGATATGGAGTGTAGTAGATCTGCTTAGCATTTTGGGCAATGATAAAAGGATCATATTTTCCATATTGTCTAGTGTGCTTAATTTCAATTATTATGCTGCTGGTCCACCCTTGTGCCTCTATGTGATGGGTCAAACCACTTACCAGCTTGAATACCGAAGTTCAATAATCTTCTGAATGGCACTATAATATTCAGTAGTTTGCCCATTACCGTTGACATCACCTTGAACGAACACACCACTATTATTTATTTTCTTATATGTAGAAACTTTCTTAGTTTGAAACTTAAAACTATTAATACAATATTTGTTTATTGTCTGAATTTGAGATTTAGGCCTAAGTGCGAGTTCTCTCACTAATGGTGAATGCTGATCAGTTGAGTATTCATGAAAAACCTACAAATTATATCTCAAATAATACAATTTAGTCTTAAATAAATACATCATTCGTACTAATTCAATATGATTAGGCTTTCAAACTTACATAGTCCTATAGCCATTTGGCAAACCTCATGCGTACGGCTTCATTGCCCCAGGTGTTTGTGAACAATCTAATATTGATATGTATATTATTGTTAGTTAGTAAGCACTAATTATTATGTAATTTGACAATATAATTTATTTAATACTTATTCAAGATATCACTGAATTTCTGAATAATTAAGTAGAATATGATTCATAGACGATTGTCTATCCTTGGTCATGAAGCCTCTATTTTGATAACTTTTAGATCCTTGGATATTTTGATTAAAAATTAAAATTGGAGGAAGTATCATATTTCTCTCACCTTCATCATTCCGATTTGGCTTATTTTGCCTGCATGCCACTTCATCCCCAAAGTAATAAGAATAAAAGTCACTGGTTTCTCTTCCGATATGAGCTTGAACAATTGATCCTTTGATCTTTCCCCTTTGTTTAGTTGTCTTTTTCCATCTTCCAATTTTTCTGTACATACCAATTTAAATATGTTAATCATGAAATTTATTATTTATATATTCATTTAATTAGTCATAAAAATATTACCTTTCAAATGGATACTTCTACCTTATTTGAACAGGATCTCGAAGGTGGGCTTCTTGTATAAGATGAATCAGAAGATTCTTCATCACATCGAAGAAGCCAGGAGAAAAATCTTCTCCAGCTTTGTAGTAATGACAAGAATTTTTTCCTCCATCCTGTCTAAACTACTTTCAAGAAATGTTCCAGAACATAAATCTCTAAATAAAAGACTTATCTCTGCGACTGGCTTTCATATCCTCTCAGGAAGGTGGCTAAAAGCGATAGAAAATAAAGTTTTCATGAATACATGATAATCATGACTTTTCATACCTATCAAATTCCTTTCATTCAAGTCTGCTCGCTTGCCCAAATTTAAAGCATATCCCTTTAGAACCCTCAAATTTTTAACCCACTAATATATTTCAAGTTTCTCATCTAAGGTGAATGAAAAATTGGCTTTAGGCTTAATAATTATTCCATTTGGTAGTTCCTGCAGCCACAATTCTTTCCTCCTATAATATTTCTTTAAGTCCATCCTAGCTCTTGGGTTGTCTTTTGTCTTGCCTTTAATATTCATCACTATGTTGAATAGGTTGTCAAAATAATTTTTCTCAATATGTATCACATCAAGATTATGTCTTAGGAGATTGTCCTTCCAATATGACAACTCTCAGAATATGCTTTGTTTAGTCCAATTATGTTCAACACCGTATCCAGAAAGTCTAGCAGGTGGAGCATCTACAATTTTAAGCAGTTGAGAAATTCTCTCCCAAATTTGATACCCTGTCAGTGATGGAGGTGGAGGATCTATTTCAACCCTGTTTTTTCTGAATGCATTCTTCATCTTTTTAAAGTCGTGGTCCATTGGCAAGAATTGATGATGTCAATCAAACCATGAGTTTTTTTTGCCATGCTTTACAGTGAAAGCCTTACTACTTTCCATGCAATGAGGATATGCAAGCTTTCCAGTAGTCATCCAACTAGATAACATACCATATATAGGAAAATCATTAACAGTCCATATTAAACAAGCACGTATAACAAAATTCTATTTAGTTGATCTATCATAAGTCAGTACACCTTCAAACCATAACTGTTTAAGCTTATCTATCAATGATTGCAGAAAGATATCAATATTTCTTTTTTGGGTTACGAGGACCCGGAATAACACAACTTAAAAATATGAATGGACTTATCATGAGCATTTCAGGAGGAAGATTATATGGAGTGAGAAATATGGGCCAACAAGAATAAGGCGTGAAGGAATTTGAGAATGGTGTGAAACCATCTACACACAACCCCAATCTGACATTTCTAGGCTCTCTAGCAAAGTTAGAATATATATTATCAAAATGCTTCCATGCTTCTCTGTCATATGGATGAGACAAGACACTCGGTAGCCTTCTGTATTGACTGTGCCGTGTCATATGTAGCGCATACCTCATCAATGCATACAACCTCTTCAGTCTAGGAATAATAGATAAATAACACATCGCCTTAATTGGAATCATCTTTCTGACCGGAGTCTTTTTATAATGAGCATGACCGCAAAACTTACAATTTTTCAACTCACTATCATTGCTGTAGTACAACATGCAACCATTAACATAACAATCAATTTTATCATGTGACAATCCTAACTTGAAAATCAGTTTCTTTGCCTGATAGAATGTCTGGGGTATGTTATAGTCAAGATTAACCAACGCAGCCAAAATATCGACCATTGAGTCCATAGTCCCATTAGCAATATTTCAATCCGATTTAATATTCATTAATCTAATAACAACAAACAAAGGAGAATGCCGACTCCCCTCACATAATGGTCACCTAGCCACTTCTAATTCTTCATAGAAGTATCTTGCTTCTTCATTAGGAGATTCATTAAAATATTGTTCAGCCTCCATCCCCTCGAACACCAAAAGCATCATTAATCATTTGATGAACTCTATCATGTCCAAACGTAGCATGTTGAAAATTATCATGTTCAAATCTAATTTGACCTTGTTCTACAATCATATTATATTTATCCACGGGCATCAAATTGTAAAATACACCATCCACTCCATCTACTTCTCTATGATCAACACATACAAAATATCTAGGCTTAAACCCATTACGATACAAATGCACCATAACTTCATCGGTACGAAAAAGTTTTAGGCACTTACATGAACTGCAAAAATACCTAACCATTTGATTTCTCTTAAAAAGATCAACTGTCGTTGCATGATCAATGAAGCTTCTAATACTATAAAAAAATGTAGATTTCGACCCACCACTATTTTTATAATACATGTCATACATCCATAAAAGGTGATTCATCTATAAAATATTCACAATCTTAATTAATTAGTTCAAGTATATATGTCGTTCTTAAGTATTATAATTAAAGTTCAAGTGCTAAATTTTACTTTATAATCCTCGAGTTAAAGTTACAAGTATAATTAGAGTTCAAGTATTTAAAAGTTAAGGATACATACAAATTTGAATTAATTTGTAAGAACTGAATTTAAAAATTCTAAAGTTTCACTTAATTCTAACAACTTAAACAAATCAAAGCAACAGTGCAAATTAATTTCAACATTTAAACCAAAACAGGGCTAAAGTGTGAATTAATTCCAACGATAATCACAATATCATACACAAAAGGGATAAGTGTCAAGACTAGATTGACACAAATCAATTTTGCAAGAAAATCAATTTTGTCATCAATAGGATAAACGAGCGTTGTCACTTCGACCAAACAAGCTCATTATGACAATCTAAAAATAAGATAAGTGTCAACACTAGATGGACACAAATTAGGTTTGCAAGAAAATCAATTTTGTCATCAATAGGATCAACTAGAGTTGTCACTTATACCAAACAAACTATTATGACAATCCAAAAATAAGATAAGTATCAACACTAGATGGACACTAATCAATTTTCAAGAAAATTAATTTTGTCCTCAATATGATCAACTAGTGTTGTTACTTATGCCAAATAAACTCAATATGACCCAAAAAAAAAAGAAAGGTAAGTGTCAACACAAGATGAACACATATTAATCTTGCAAGAAAATTAATTTTGTCATCAATGGGATCAACTAGTGTTGTCACTTACACCAAACAAAACTCATTATCACTATAGCAATACTCTAAAAAATTATGCAAATATTTATAAATGTACAATAATTAAAATTTTTATCAAAATAATACCTCAACTTTTGATTTTTAATTATGCTCGTGGTACTTCTATTAGTGGCGCCGACGAATATTGACAACCTAAAATTTCAAGTACAATTAAAACACATTACATACAAGTACAAACTTCAAGTTCCAACTTTAATCTAAGTTCAAGTTAAACATTACTAAAGTCATAATCTTAACAAATCCTAAATTAAAGTTCAAGTTATACATTATATATAAGTATCATGACCTAAGCCTAGAGCTTAGACGCGAGCGGCGGATGGGGAACTTGAAAGAACCCCAAATAAGTCTCATAGCATATCATTACATATCCTTGGTCATGGAAGCAATATAAAACAACATAAGAAACAATAACAAGGGGAAATTGGGACTAAGGGAAAAGGACTTATATTATAATAGTTTGAATATCATAAATGAGTTAAAGCTCAAGCATAATACACATCTTGTCCAACAATACCTCTAACATAGAACTTAGCAGAGCCCAAGACAAGCAACCGGGCTCACCCTCATAGTCAAAGCATACCGAAAAGAAAAATAGACTTTAATACATAGCATAGGAATATAAACTAATGTCCCCAGAGTGGAGGACTCACCAACTAGCTTGAATGGATACCACTAGCCACGTGGGGAAGGATGATTACTAAATGGAGCTCCAGTTCCTACATGATAACATCATGTAGGAATAGAGTATGCGTTAGTACGTTTGAATGTACTAAGTATGTAGAATGCAATACAACAATAAATAGACAACATAATCAAAATGCATAAACATAGACAATGGATAGCATATAATAATATGATATACATGAATGGATGCTTCTAGTAAAAATCATGCTCACGTTGATCATAATTCATATGTAAGGAGAGAACTTCATCATAGACCAAGCAAAGTAGTGCTTGGAATCCAAGGCTTAACACCCCCTTGGTAGTGGTCGAGGTACCAACCCC
>JAOTQJ010000002.1:5607384-5622217 GCA_025642045.1 Solanum sejunctum | reverse complement strand
CTCTTCTTTGAGGTACAATGAAAAGAAGCACCCGAGTCTACAAACCACTTGTCCGTAGCCAAATCAAGACCCGCAGACAGACATAGATTGTCAAAATGGAGTTCTTCACTTACCACGTTAGCTCCATCTCTGTCTTCTTGAAGCTTCCTCTTGTATGCCTCGCACTGGTGTCGTATGTGTCCGATTTGGTGGCAATGCCAATACTCGTCTCTAGATTTGGTGGCAATGCCAACACTCATCTCTGGTGGCAATTGCTTCTTTGGTCATCTTTGCCTTTTGGATGTGGTACCCCGTCTTTTTCGTCAATGCACGACGAATAGCTCCCATCACCTTTCGATCAAAGACGTTCCACTCTGTCAGAGCTATGGGATCAAGCTCTGCGTATTTTGGCATCATGCCAGTGAGCGGAGCGTACAGATCCTTCTGGTGAGGTAGTCCTCGATCTGGAGTTTCCACCACCCAAAGTCTTGCCCATCAAATTTCTCAATTCTCGATTTATCTTCTGCCATGTTTCTTGCTTCACGTTCCAACGAGGCCAAATTTTCCTTTAGACCAACCTGACTCTGATACCAATTGTTGGGCAGATTGAATAACAATTCAACCCGATTTAAGCACTTGCGGAATTATAACTGGACAGAAAAATAAATAACTTGGACACAAAGAATTGTTATTGAGGTTCACCCAAAAATAAACTTTGAGCTACGTCCCCGTCGCAAAGGCACTTTTGCGAGTTTCACTAAACTCTCGAAAGGATTACAAGATTAGATCACCCAGACCTAAACAAGAAAAAAACTCTCTTTTTTTCTCTAACACTTCTTATGTTTTTTCTTACACCTATGGGATGATATTCCTTCTAAGTTACAACATCTATTTATAGTAAACTTAGATGGTGTGAAAGTTAAATGTAAAAAAAAGGTAAAATCAAAGATTCTACCAAACACTAGGCCAAAGAAGACTAGCTAAAAACCACATGTTCTGTGTCTTCCTTTGACTCACCAAACCAAGCAACCATTTGATTTCACATTAATTTGTTGACTAACAAATTTAACATATGTTTTTCCTTTGTAATCCAACATGTTGTTTAGGCAAGAATTAACAGGTATTGTCACCTTAAAAGTATTATGTATATATCTCCCCATTTATATTGAGTTTAACATTTTCTATATATCCATCAAGTGAAATAATCTCTTGTTGCGTTACATTTACCCTTTGCATACTCTCCTAAAAAATTAAAGACCTCAAATATGTTTGATAAGTTTTGGATAAAGCCACATATATAGTAATGTGATTGGCACAATATAATATCTAGAACAACAATAATTATCCACAATTAATTTGTATAGGAACTAACTAAAAGTGGTAAATAATGAGTAATTTTATCAAATAATCCCTCTTAAATTTACGTCATCTAAACATTCAAAAATGAATATTATTTAATAGTAGAGGTAAAATGGTAAATTACATATTGATTTTATAAACTAAACATGCATTGTTGGACATCTCAAAATAATATAATGGACAAAAAAATGGATGGGGAAGTAATAGCTACTGTTACAGAATCCATAACTTGTCTTAAGGTTTCTATTAATTCAGAATCCTTGTCAAATTAGACCTATCAAATCGTTCCTTCAAATCGATTAATACCTTCTTCAAAAAGAATTCTACTTTGAGGTAATATATTGTTTCAAATTTTGATTTTACAAATATATATTTCATATGGTGACATACCTCATATACAACAAAATTGTTACTCAACTTCCAACTTTTATAAATGGAATAATATACTTTTTCCTACAAATCTGCAAGTAATTTTTGTTTCTTTTATTCCTTCTTCCCAATGGCTATGTTTGATAAATTATTCTTGTTATATTTAGGATTTAATTTATATACATTTATAGTTATACAATACTTTATACAATGTAGTTTTAACATATTACAATATTTTAGTTATCATTTTTAATCTTTAAAAAAAATTAAAATCAAGCAGTTAAAGCAGGCACGTCAATGGGCAATAGCCTGTTTAAACAAGCAATTAAAGCAGACATGTCGTCCAACAGTGCCTACTTTAGTTGCTCCTTAGCCTCTTCTATATATTAGAAAGTAATTTGTGTTCGTGGTAGAAACCTATCTTAGAAATTTCTAGTTGGAAATTCTATCACAATTTATTTGATTTGATATAATGATTGTGTTGTTCCATTACATGTACACACAGGATTCACCATGTGATCCATGTATGGTGCATTGTTGTTTACATTGGTGTGCCTTGTGTCAAGAACATAGAGAGATGAAGCTTCATTTATCATGCAATGATGAACCAACAACAGTTGTAGATCCACCACCACTTCAAGAGATGACTACAAGTGAAAAAAATGATGATCACACTGTAGCTAATTCTTTTGGCAAAGAAATTTTACCATACGAGGATTTGGAGATTGAATCCCCATAAAATATGGACTGTTGTATATTTTTGTTTCATAAAATTAATTTTTTTATAAGGTCTGCGTAACACTTTATTCTTCTCATACATCATTTGTGAGCTCACACGTTGGAGAAACATTTGTTCTTTCTTTTATATTGAAGAATTTAGTCATTTGATAATAAATAGATTTTTTTTTTTTTTGAAGCTGATTACCAAGCACTCAAAATTTTGTACCAGTATTAAGTTAATTAAAGATTGGTATTATCACCCATAGGAAAATTACAACTCATTCTCTTTGCCTCTACCAATTTTTCTTTAATATTACTTATTGCACGCGGTACAATTTCTTACTTCCTTGTGTAGTTGAAAATACAAATAACAAATTTTTCTAAGAATAAATATAACAATGAAAAAATTAGCTAGGCCACCTACACTTTTTGGGGAGCAAATTCTTTCCATGACACCAATTCATAATCTCATTTGTTCACTTCAATAATCTGGAGAACTTTGGTAGGAATAATAAATACCTGACCTAAATAAGCTTGAATTCCGATGAGTTGGAGCCTCGATAGTTTCTTAGTTGTCTATGATGAGATTTTTACCACAATCTTTTCTATCAAAGGAGCCCATTATATAAGTTGACAGGGGGATTCCTAAATATTTAAAAGAAAGTTCACCACATGAATATCTAAAGTGCAGTAAAATGTTGTTTTGTTAATTCAAACTGACACCTAGCTCAAAAATATGTAGCACTCTTACCCATATTAGCATTTAACCCTGATGGAGTAGAACTATAGGTCTCTTCTTGGGTGATATGTAAACTCTTTCTTATCTTTGAGAGTTCAGAGATTCCTACTCACATAGAGACATTGCATCTCCTTGTTTAAGCCTCTCTTGGTTCACAGGATGGTATAAGTGCACATGTCATGATTCATGACATAAATTTATTAGGAATCCTAGCTCTTGCCTAAATTGTTGTAGATACACCCATTCTATAAAGTCATATATATGCTTTTTGAAGGTCTACTCTGAGCATAGACATGTTTTCTGGTGTATCCTTTTATTAGTTCATGAGCCATAGTGATACTATCTCCAATTTTTCTTCCCAGGAATTAAGCATCACTAATCGTATTCTATCATCCAACACTTTAGCAATTAGATAGAACAACAACCTATGGGTCTATATTCATTTATTGTCACAGGCGTTGTTGTTTTAGCTGTTAATGTGATAAACACAATTAATAGGTACATCTACCTTGATTATTTCTCCACACATTTTGAAAAACACTGCATTATATCCATCTTCCCCTGGAATTCTTTGTTGTTGGGACAAGCAAGGTCCTCTCTCCATTACTTCCTTGTCCAAAGTAGGTGGGAGTGTGAGCAATTGTCTCCATGAGATTTTTTTTATAGAAATTGACAATCTCCTCTTTAATTATCAGTGAGTTTTATTTCCAGATAACCTTGTGCACTTGTGATGTGTTTTCTATGTGTCATTTCTTTCAAATAGCTAAAAAATATTTAGTATTAGAGTCTCCTAATTTGATCCATTCAGATTTGGCTTGTGCTTCATAATACTTACCTCTAGCTAGGGCTGAACAAACCCAAGTCGAAATCCAAACTGAACCATAAATCGAGTCAATCTAAGAGAAAAAATCCGACTAATGGTTTAGTTTAACATGGTTGGATATTGAAAAAAATAATTCGACTATATTTGGTTTGATTTGAGTTTAACTTTAAAAAATCAACTCGAGACTAAACCAATCCTATATATATTTTACCCTCCCAACATATTATTTTAAATTTGACTTAGAGTTTTGAATGGTCTAATAAAGGCTATAGTCCATAGATATTAGTAGGGATAATTATTTTTTTGAGTTTTTGAATGGTTTAGTTAGGACTACTCTATTTATTTCTTATATACATGTATTACATTGATTTAGATAATTAAAATACATGCCTATTTGTCAAGGTGTAATACTTTCCTTTCCAAAGTAATTCAGTTAGCGCTAAATCATGTAAGCAATTGCTGAAATTTTTTAATTCATTAGGACTGCCAGCCAATCCATCATGTGCTGAAATCTCCAATATAATCCAAGGACTAGTGATGCCTCTTGCTATGCTTCTCAATTCTTGCCACAATGTCTTCCTTAACTCTCCAGTGTTAAACCCATACACCACTGTGAGAAAACATTATTCTCCTTCTCTAGTGGTGATCACTTTGCAATGCAATATCTGAGCCTCTTCTTTGACAAGACTTTGTTGTATATTTGTGTATTCCATAATAGTTATATCCTTTCATTGACTGTCGTTTAAAAAAACTCCATCCAGGTAAAATGCTTGCACTTATTTCAGTAGCTTTCTGATCTTTGACTTTAGTCTCAACAAGTCCAACAACTTTGATCATTTTGTTTTTTTTAACAAGTTTCGTACCTCCTTCTGCATGTATCTCTTATTGACTCCTTTAACGTTCCAAAGTAGCCAAGTCAAATGGATTGTGAAACTTTCCCTTTATCAAGAGGATATGGCTTGGTTCTCCCATTTCTCTTTGTACACTTGCAAATCTATTTCTCATTGGAATAATACTTAACATTGGGAAATTACTCAAGTTTAATTCTGGACTTTTGTCTTGTTTGCTTTTATATGATACCTCTGATATGAGCATTCTAATTCAGTGTCCTCTATGTTCATTTCTTTAGTTGGTTTTTTTGACTTCTCTTCAATGGCAATAATATTTGAGGATGTTGTGCATCACATACTGTCTCCCTCGTCTTTGTGGTGATTTTTTTATGTTGCCACTTTTGCGCTATGTGCTTGGGAATCTCCTTCCTTGGCCTATGCATTTGATGGTTTTTTTTTGGTTCTTGGGGGAACATATGCCCAATAGTTTGGCATCTCTCACAAAACATAGATTTGTAATCATAAGTGGAAGGTTTATCTACTAGGATCCATTATAATAACCTCATCTGGTAGCTTTCTAGAGATATCAATGTCACGCTCCGGGAGGGTACCCTACATGTGGCCGGCACTCGGAGACTATTTCTAGTCCCCAAGCGAACCACTTGGCCTCATCGCATTCTTCAATCAACATCTATAATATTAGCGGAAGACTGAAGATGAATAAAGGTGGACAATCTCAAACAAAGACAATAATAACAAATCAACAGGACTAGTGTGAAAGAAACTAGTCAGACAATATCCAAATCATCAATCCCAAATCTTCTAGATGGTACCATGACAGGTCATAGCTACCCAAATCGAATAAAGTGTCAACTCAAGCTAGATGAAATCTAAATGAGCATCCTCCGAAAGTAAGGGAGGACTCACCAATCAACTGGATGTGATTAGATCCTCAACGATGCGCATGCTGATGATCTCTAACACCTGTCTCTGCATCATGAAAAAGATGCAAGCCTAAATGGACGTCAGTACGTGAAATGTATGAGTATGTAAAATAGTTGAATGGAATAGATATAGATAGAATAATAAAATTCAAAGATGCTCAATCAAAATGTCAAATGTCAATCTAAAGCAAGAACAAAGAGTAGGCAATGACCCATCAATACCAATCCAAATCAATCTGATCCAATCAAGTCAGAGTACTATCAGTATTTAACCTATCTAGGAGTTTCTCTTATTCGACAACAATCACTTATGAATTAGTGATTGTACAATAGTCTCACTGATGTTGTCACAGCTGTACAATACTTGCTAGGGTAAAGAACGAATCGATCCATAATGGATCACAATCAATCGAGTCCTATTATTTCAGGAACCTATCATGAGGAACATCCGACTTAACGATTCCAATCCTTTCCTATGTTTGGAAACGTAGTTCATGAGTTTGAGTTCGGGTTACTCTTACTCATTTCGATGTGTGATACTCCTCCCAAGACTCAATTCTCATAAGATAATCATAGCTCAATCAAGTAGTCTCATTAGACATTTGTCAATTCAAATCATCACAATTAATTATCGACTCTTTGGTTACATTCTTTTAAGGTTCAGCTCTTGACTCATAGAATATCTATCATGCATCATTCTAACTCATAACATTCAGGAAGCAAAAATGAAGTTAAAGCATTTAGGAATTGCATAGGCTTTCTAGGCTCAAATCATATTCATGCATGCTCAATTAAACGGGATTTATAACAAAAATAAGAATTCATATTAGGGTTCATGTAGTATGGCAAAATCATATATTTCAAGTATCTAATTCATAAAAATAGTAATTTCATGTAAGATTATATAGAAGTACATTAGAATTTAAGGAAAACCTTAAAGAAACATACATTGGAGACTCAACTCACTCATAATATCATCAATTTGGGGTATGGGGCACATGTAAGAACATAATCCATGTTTTAGTTAGCCTTACATATCTGGAAATAGAAGAACAATCAACTTCTCAAAGAATCTCTACTCACATACTTGGAACCCTAGCTTTTTCCCCCTCCTGAATGATTTCTAGAATTTCTAAGTAGTTTTGATGAGTAATACGCCTAGGGTACTGAAAAGGGGTCTAAAATAATTCCAAATCATCATGGGTTTTAATTAAAAAGAATGAAAAAAAAAATAAAATTACCCTTCAAGAAAAACTGTCAAAAAGGACCATGAAACCCTTTTTACAACTCGTGAAACAGGTTACGGATCGTGGTCCTCTCTCGTGAAAAGTAGATCAAAATCGTCAAATTTTTTATTCTCATTCTATAATTTATCAAATGACTCGTAGAACATATTACAAGTCATATTCCCTCTCGTAGAACTTGGACCAAAATTTACAGGTTTCTGGATCTTATTCCACGACTTGACAGATGACTCATGGAACAGGTTACAGGTCGTGTTTTATCTCGTAGACTCCCTTATGTACTTAGCCAAAAATTTTCAACTCTGAAACACCTTTCACAACCTGGTTTACAGACTACACTCCAAACTACGGCTCGCAAACCCTCTCGTAGAACCAGGTCTGAGGACCTGTTTCACTTCAAAATTTTCTAGGGTGTTATATTATCTCCCCCTTGGTCATTTGTCCTTGAATGAAGAGTAAGGATAGACTCAAAGCACAAATAACAATCAACACTCTTCTGAATACTCAATCAACCAATCAAACTATTGACCAATCAACAATCTAGACAATTGTTATTCAGAATCAAGAAATAAACAAATCAACTCAAGCTAAGAGTAGGATATTACCTTCAACATTCTCCTCATTAGGCACAAATAGATGTGGGTATCTAGCCTTCATGTCCTCTTCAGCTTTCTATGTAGCCTCTTCAACGAATTGACTTCTCCACAACACTTTTACAAAAGCGACCTCCTTAGTTCTCAACTTGCGAACTTGATGATCAAGGATCTGGACAGGAATCTCCTTATAGCGCAAGCTATCTTTCACCCCAATACTTTCGACAGGTATAACTAAGGATAGGTCCCCCAAACACTTCTTAAGCAAGAAATATGAAAGACCGGATACATAGCTATCAATTCTAGTGGTAGCTCCAACTCATGAGCTACATTTGCCACTTTCTTCACAATTTGTTAGGGACCAATGCATCGCAGACTCAACTTTCCCTTCTTCCTGAATCTCATCATGCCCTTCATGGGTGACACTTTCAATTATACCCAATCATTCACTTTGAACTCTAGGTCCCTTCTTCTAACATCAGTGCAGGACTTCTGACGACTTTATTGCAATTCTCAATCTTTCTTGGATAATATTTACTTCTCCATAGCTTGGTGTACTATGTCTGGCCCAATCAACCCTGTTTCACCTGCCTCGATCCATTCAATTGGTGATCTACATCTTCTACTATAGAGGGCCTCATAAGGAGCCATTTGGATACTCGAATGGAAGCTATTGTTGTAGGCAAACTCAATTAAATACAAGTGGTTGTCTCAATTACCTTTGAAGTCAATGATGCAGGCCCTCAATATATCTTTCAAAGTTTGTATCGTCCGCTCTGCCTGACCATCAGTCTAGGGGTGGAAGGCAGTGTTAAGGTTTACCTTTGAACCTAGCCCTTTCTAAAAGGACTTCCAGAATGCTGAGATGATAGATAATGGGACTCCATGCAGTCTAACAGTCTCCTTTATGTACAGTAGGGCATAATCCTCTGCAGTTTCAGTTGTCTTTACTGCCAAGAAGTGAGCAAATTTAGTCATTCTGTCAACTAAATCATGTTGTCTGCGAACCTCGGTAGACCGATGATGAAGTCTATGTTGATCATCTCCCACTTTCACTCTGGAATACCAAAGTTTTGAGCTACTCCACAGGGCCTTTGATGCTCAATTTTCACTTGTTGGCAATTGGGGCATTTGGAGACAAACTCAGCATTGTCTTTCTTCATCCCACTCCACCAATAAGTTTCTCTCAAGTGGGTACATCTTAGTTGGCCCTGGGTGAATGGAATATCTGGAATTATGGGCCTTTTCCATGATCCTCTGTCAAACACCATCAATATATGGAACATACAATCTACCTCAGTACCTCAATACTTCATCTCCCCCTTTGGAAAAAGTCATTACTTTCTACTTATGTACATCTTCTTCAATTGGAGTAACATGGGATCTTGGTCTTGCTTCTCCTTTACCTTTACTACATGGGATGATGTAGACCCATTATGCACAAGTATTCCTCCTTCACCAGATTCATCGAGTTGAACTCCCAATCGTGCCAGTCTGTAAACCTCTTTAGCCAACTCTTTTTTCTCTCCCTCGACATGGGCGTTGCTTTCCATAGACAACCTGTTAAGAGCTTAGCAACTACATTAGCTTTAATTGGATAGTAGAGGATGCTCATGTCATAGTCCTTGAGTAACTCAAGTGATCTCCTCTATCTCAGATTAAGCTCCTTCAGGTTAAAGACATATTACATGCTCTTGTGGTTTGTGAATATATCTACATGTGCTCCATATAAGCTGTGGTGCCATAGTTTGAGAGCAAAACCCACCGCCACCAACTCTAAGTCATGACTGGAATAATTCCTCTCATGCACTTTAAGTTGCCTAGAAGCATATGCAACAACTTTACCCTTCTGCATCAATACGCATCCCAATCCCACTCTTGAGGCACCATAATAAATAACAAACCCGCCAGCTCCTTCGGGAAAGGTCAACATTGGGGCAGTAGTCAACCTCGTTTTCAACTCTTGAAAACTCTTCTCACACTCATCAAACCATTGACACTTGACCTTTTTCTGAGTCAGTTTAGTCAGCGATGTGGATATGGAAGAAAATCCTACAACAAATCTACGGCAGTAACCAGCCAAACCTAAAAAGCTTCTTGTGTAAGTCGGAGAGGTGGGTCTACGCCAATTCTTGATCGCCTTAATCTTTTGAGTGTCCAGTCGTATACCATCGCCTGAAATCACATGGCCTAGTAATGCCACAAATTTGAACCAAAACTCACACTTCGAAAACTTTGCATATGGCTCATTATCCTTGAGTGTCTGCAAAGTGATTCTAAGGTGATTGACATGTTCCACCTCATATTTGGAATACACCAAAATATCATCAATAAACACGATTACAAACATATCAAGATACTGTATGAATACTCTATTCATCAAATCCATGAAGGCTACAGGTGCATTTGTCAACCCAAAGGGCATCACCAAAAACTCAAAGTGACCATATCGGGTTCGAAAAGTCATCTTTGGGATGTCACATTCTCTCATTCTCAATTGGTGATAGCCGGATCTAAGGTCTATCTTGGAGAAAACAGTGGCATCCTAGAGTTGATCGAACAAGTCATCAATTCTCAGAAAAGGATATTTGTTCTTAATGCTCACCTTATTCAATTAGCGATAATCTATATACATTCTGAGGGAACCATCTTTTTTTCGAATGAGTAGGACAGGAACGCCCCACTGGGAGACACTCAGCCTAATAAATCCCTTTTCTAGCAAATCTTTCAGCTATTTTTTCAACTCCGTGGGAGCCACTCTATATGCCAGAATAGAGATAGGCTGGGTGTTGGAAGAACATCAATTCCAAAGTCAATCTCCCTATCGAGAGGGACTCCAGGCAGATTCTCAAAAAATACTTTAGAAAACTCATTCACAATCGAAACAAACTCAAGGTTAGGGATTCGAAATGCCAAGGCTCAAAGACCTCTAGGACATGGAATAGTACTTTAAGGTTGTTCGTGCACCTTTCTTTTGATGACTCACACGAGATGGTAAATATATCCCTTAGATTAAATTTCTAGACTTAAGGTAGGAAATAAACTTGCCCCTAGGCACAATAGAATCACCCTTCCACTCTATGACAAGCTCATTTGGAAACTGGAATTTGACAATTCGATTTCTACAATCAATAGAGGCATAACATGCATGAAGCCAGTCCATGCCAAGAATCACATCGAAGTCAATCATCTCTAACTCAATCAAATCAGCAAGAGTATCCTTATGATGGACGGACGCCACATAGTCTCTATAGATTCTTTCAACTAGAATAGACTCACCGACCAGAGTAAAAACATCAAAGATTTCAAAAAGACACTCAAGAGTTCTATCAAATCTACTAGTCACATAAGGAGACACAAACAACAATGTGGCACCAGGATCCATCAAAACACAACAAACAAGAGCAAAGACTCAAATCATACCCATCACAACATTTGGGGAGTTCTCCTGATCTTGGAGACTACCCATGGTATATAAATGGTTTATAGCTCTACTTGCGCCTAACGTAGCACCTTTCTGGTTTCCTCTAGCTGTTGGGGCTGGTGTAGAAGACTAGGCATTGCTAGCCCACCTTGAACAATCTCTCTAAAAGTGACCTATTTGGCCACACTTATAGCATGCATCACCTCCCTCACGACACCTCCCCAAGTGTAGTTTACCGCACTTGACACACGGTGGCTTACCTTATGTGCCTAAAGTCACACTAGCCTGTGACTGAGACCCTTGGGCCTTGAAATTTTGAGGCCTCTGTTCATTCCAATTTATGGGTGTTGGTGCACTGGCAGATGAAGGTGTTGGCCCAGATTAAGACATGCTACCATTCCCATTTCCTCTCCTCCCAACCTCATGGCTAGAGGTTTTAGCTCGCTTATTCTTGATCTCCTCCCTATCTTGTAGTCTTTCCTCATCAGTCTGCTGCACATAGACCATCAATCTGCCTATGTCAATGTCGCTCACAAGATAGCTTCTCTCCCATCTTTCTTTGGCCACTTGTTCAACCCATCAACATACAGACTTATCATGCTTCTCATGTCCGCAACCATCTCAAAAGCATAACGAGATAGCTGTATGAACTTAAAACCATATTCCTTCACCATCATAGAACCATGTTTCAAATTCAAGAACTCTCTTACCTTGGCCTCCCTCAGCTCTCTCAAAAGGAAGCGCCACAAGAAAGCTTCAATCACATGCATCACCTGGAACACTTTCTGCAGTTCATCAATGTAGTTCTCAAGATCCTCAATGGGTGTAGACCCTGTGAACTTGGGTGGGTTTAGCCTCAAGAATTCCTGAACTCTGGATGTGTCTTGCGCATCCTGTCTACCCGCTCTTGTTTAGCGACAGGTGTTGTCACAGACTGGGCCAAGGTCTGGATGGCCTGGCAGAGCTCAGCATTCGAGATGTCAGCCTATGGTGATTATTCAGAGACGACTGGGGCTATGGGCTCATCATGATTCTGGGGCTCAGGTTGGTTAACATTCTACCTAGATGGACACCCCCTTCCTCTAACAGCTCTTCTTGGAGGCATGGTCGTAATTGTGCAAACGTGTAACGCACGGATTAGGAGAGAGCTTTCATTGAATTTAACTATATAGCACGAGTCAGAATATGAAAGAAATGTAACTCTTCCTAATGTCCTATAGGCTCCTGCTTATGAAATGTGGTGCACAAGACACTCATAAACAAGACTCTACTAGACACGGCTTCATAGACTCCTTAGGACATTTGAACTATGTGCTCTTATACAAAGTTTGTCACGCCCGAGGAGGGTACCCTAGATGTGGCCGACACTCAAAGACTATTACTAGTCCCCAAGAGAACCACTTAGTCTCATCACATTCATTCAATCAACATTTATAATATCAACGGAAGACTAAATATGAATAAAGGTGGACAATCTCAAATAAAGACAATAATAACCAATCAACAGAACTAGTGTGAAAGAAACTAGTCAGACAATATTCAAATCATCAATCTCAAATCTAGTCTATGAAGCCTCTAACTAAGCTGTCTAAACGGTACTATGATAGGCTATGGCTACCCAAATCAAAGGAAATAAAATGCTAACTCAAGCTACATGAAATCTAAATAAGCATCTTCACAAAAGTAAGAACGGACTCACCAACCAATTAGATGCGATTAGATCCTCAACCATGAGCCTGCTGATGATCTTTAACACTTGTCTCTGCATCATGAAAAGATGCAAGCCCAAATGGACGTCAGTACGTGGAATGTATGAGTATGTAAAATAGTTGAGTGAAGTAGATATAGGTAGAATAACAAAACTCAAAGATGCTCAATCAAAATATTAAATGTCTACCTAAAGCAAGAATAAAGAGTAGACAATAACCTATCAATACCAATGCAAATTAATCTGATCCAATCAAGTCAGAGTACTATCAGTATGGAATCTATCCGAGAGTTTTTCTTATCTGGCAATAATACTTATAAGGCAGTAATTATACAACAATCTTGCTGATGTTGCAAAAACCATTCAGTACTTGTCAGGATACAGAATGAATCAATCCATAATTGATCCCCATCAACCGAGTTCTATATTATTTCAAGGAATAATACTTATAAGGCAGTAATTATACAACAATCTTGCTGATGTTGCAAAAACCATTCAGTACTTGTCAGGATACAGAATGAATCAATCCATAATTGATCCCCATCAACCGAGTTCTATATTATTTCAAGGACCTATCATGAGGAACATCTAACTTAAAGGTTCTAATCTTCTCATTTCAAGGTCTTACTCTTACTCATTTCGATGCTCTATACTCCTCCCAAGACTGAATGTTCATAAGACAATCATAGCTCAATCAAGTAGTCTCATTAGACATTTGTCAGTTCAAATCATCACATTAACTATCGACTATTTGGTTACATTCTTTCAAGGTCCAGCTCTTGACTCATAGAGTCTCTATCATGCATCATTCTAACTCATAGCATTTCAGGAAGCAAAAGTGAAGTTGAAGCATTTAGGAATTGCATAGGCTCTCCAGGCTCAAATCATACTCATGCATGCTCAATTAAACGGATTTATAAAAATAATAAGAATTCATGCTGGGGTTCATGCAGTATGGTAAAATTATATATTTCAAGTATCTAATTCAATAAAAATAGTAATTCATGCCAGATTATGTAGAAGTACATTATAATTTACGGAAAACCTTGAAGAAACATGCATTGGAGACTCAACTCACTCACAATGGGGTACATGGAAGAACATAATCCATGTTTTAGTTAGCCTTACATACCTGGAAATAGAAGAACAATCAACTTCTCAAAGAATCTCTACTCACGTGCTTGGAACCCTAGCTTTTTCCACTTCCTCGATGCTCTTTAGAATTTCTAAGTAGTTCTGAGGAGTAATACGCTTAGGGTACTGAAAAGGGGTCTAAAACAAGTCCAAAATGTCATGAATTTTAATTAAAAACATGAGAAAAGACAAAATTACTCCTCAAGAAAAACTATCGAAGTGGATCACGAAAACCTTTTTACAACCCATGAATAGGTTTCGAGTTGTGGTCCTCTCTCATAGAAAGTAGATCAAAATTATCAATTTCTGATTCTCATTTTACGATCTATCAGACGATGTGTAGAACATATTACGAGTAATATTCCTCTCCTAGAACCTGGACCAAAATGTATAGGTTTTTGGATCTTGTTCCACGACTTGACAGATGACTCGTGGAACATGTTATGGGTCGTGTTCCATCTCATAGACTCCCTTCTGTACTTAGTCAAAAAATTTCAAATCTGGAACACCTTTCACAACCTGGTTGATGGGCCATACTCTAGACTACGACTCGTAAACTCTTTTGTAGAATCAGGTCTGAGGACCTGTTTCACTTCAAAATTTTCTGGGGTGTTACAATCAACCTCAATCAAGATTCTAGCAAAGGCCATTTTTTATGTTTGGTTGTACATTTATCTGCATACATTGGGGTTCCCACTGAGCTTGCAATTATTATGAGGCAATCACATCTCCAAAAAGTTCATCGATAGCTCAGGCAATATCACCCAAAGAGGCACTTTAGTAGGATGTTGTTACAATCCAAGTTAAGTCTAAGGCATGACACAACAATTGAAACTCCAAAGGACTTAAACCAAGATATCTTATCATATCTTTCATAAGCATTCAAAATGTCATGATCCAAGCCTAGAGTCTAATCGTAACATGACAAATGAGGAACTTAAAGGCACCTTACCTAAGTCATCTTAGC
>JAOTQJ010000002.1:5582131-5602893 GCA_025642045.1 Solanum sejunctum | reverse complement strand
GGTGCGAGACCCTCTTGTTTAGGACCTCCAGTTTCAGCTGCAGTGCCCCTCTTTGTTTCAGGAGCCAACTATTGGTACCTTCTCATGTCGCACGTCCTGTGATTGTGTTCTGTATATGTACCTACTGTTCAGTATACATGTCTCGAGGTCTGTGGATACTAGTGGTTTGCGGGTATGTGAGATATACGTGAGTAAATAGTATATTATATGTATTTGATCCTGGATCAGGCAGCGAGACCGCATTACTCTATGTATGGCATGATTGTTAGGCGGCAGAACCGCAGCGGAGACCTTGTCGGCCCGCATTCATTATATATATGTGTATATGTGTTGTTTGTATGTTCTGGGAGCTGCTGTAGGTGAGGATAGGGCCTAAAAACAGAGGAAAACTCTGCCTAATTTTCGGTAGACTTTTAGGACTTCAAGTTAAGGTTTTGTGATTTAATGTTGGTTTAAGTGCCTAATCGGCACGAGTCATGGTCCCGGGGTTGGGTTGTGACACAACCAACCCTTTTATCATGTTTTACCTTCAATTCAACACATCCCTAACACCTCCACAATCTTTAAGTAACATAAATGAAGCTAGAAATTAACATACCTTTCAAGCTCCTTATTAGACCCAAATCTTCCTAGCCGTCAAACCAAGCGTTTTCTTGACCAACTAACGCCTCTACGCCACTTAGGGGATCCAATATACCAAGCTTGAAGCATCAAATAATCGAAAACTTGAAAAATAGAATTTTTTTTTAATCACTGTAGCTAGGCCGATAGCTCCCCCTGTTTGCTCTCTAATTATTTTTTCTAAGTGTAAACTCATCTTATGCCAACAAGAGACATATATATATATATATATATATATATAGGCAAACATCTCCCACATGGACCAATTAGAAACAGCCACACACATGACCCTACAACAATTTAATCTTAAAGACTAAACTTAGAATAAAATTTACATTTTGTCCCAAACTTTACCAAATCGAACCAATTAAGGACTTACGAGCTATAACTTACGGGGTCTAACACTTATGTTAAAAAAATTCCTCCTCCTATATTGATATATACATATTATGGTGTTGTGTTTTTCTACTTTATTCTTTTTTAGATTCTGGCTCCTAGTTTGATACTAGAAGAGCTTGTTGGATCCTGGGGATATACCTATACTAGGTGAAATATTCTTAAGGACAGTGTCTTTTGATATGCCTCTAGTTATGTGAATTTTCTACAAGTGTTCGTGATGATGTTCGCGATGAAGTGTTTGTATTCGTCATGATATTTTTGGGTGTGGAGAATAAGTATTTTCCATAAAATTTTCAACAATCTTAAGGATATTTATATTTTATTCTTACAAAAAATCATCCCCATTTTGTTGGCCATTGAAAATTGTGTTCATCTAAATTTTTGGACATTATAAGTTTGCTGAAATTTAAAATTTTGAGGTTAAGTGAGATGACATATGGGTATGTAGTGGTTGTGTGGAATAGTCATTTTGGGTTTGACTAGTGGACGAAAAAAATATTCAATGGACAACTTAGTAAAGGTCTGAAGAATATAGAGTTGATTTTATGCAATGAACACGAAATGCTCTTATGTGGCATGAGGGATGTTCAACAAACATGCATCCAATGTGAGAGTGGCATAAGGAAAAGTACAATTAAAAGGTATGTAGGCATGCTATGTTTTTTGATGAAAAAATATATATAATTGAAAAATAGATTGGGAAAGATCTAAATTTTTGGAGGAAATAACTAAAATTTTTGTGTAGTAATTAAAATTCATATCTCAATATAGAAATAAGAATTCCGCTAATTAAATTTATGATTGCGAATGGTATAAATTATTGGGGTCATTTCTTAAGTGAATCTTGTGGATAATATGTGAAATAAAAAATTGAGTGTTAGACTTTGAAGTTGTTGAACACATTTTCGTGAACTGAATTTTTGTGTTCTACACCCAAATGAGAGAAGAAGAAATATTTATTGATGATTCTAGAACTACTCAAGTTCTTAGAATGAAAAATTCTTCTTACATTTTCACATCTATTAGCATTATCTGAAGCGATACATGATATAAATATTAGTGCAAGTTAATTCTTGTGAATTTGTGAGAAAAGATTGAATGAATGTTATATTTGAATTTGATAGTAAGTTAACAAATGCCGTTATATGACTAATGAGTTAAGGTTGATTTATTTGTGGCTAATATTTTTCAAGATGAAAAATGATAGTGCTTATGTTTACTTAATTGATTGAAGAATTTTTCATGTATTAAGACTTACAGTCTATTCAGTTTAATAAAATGAATTTCAAATCTTACAAACTTATGTATTCAAGTTTATTATTTTCATATTTTAATAATATGCTTTTGGTATATTTTTATGTTGGAATTTCTTTCTAAAGATCAACTTATTAAAAAAAGTCATTTATTTGATTTTATGAAAAATATTTGTATATTTTTATGTTGGAATTTCTTTCTAAAGATCAACTTATTAGAAAATATTGTTTATTTGATTTTATGAAAAACATTTCTAATGTTTGAGAGTGCAAGAGATAATATTGTCACATGAATTGTTTTGATTGTAGGGGTTACATTTCTTGAATAGCCTTGATTGTGATCTTTATTATAATGTAGAGGTTACTTTTTTTGAAAAGATTAGAGGTTACAAATATTATGTGTTACATTTATAGATATTTTTAGATATGTGGTTGATGTGCTTGTTGATAAATTAAATTGCAAGATATATTTTTAAATATAAATTTGTATGTTACATATTAATTTGAAAAGCTTTATAAATTATGAAAAATCTATTCCCTTCCACTATTTTAAAATATTTGAAAGTGTAAGGGTATTTTGCAAGTGTAAGGGTGTCTTGTGGTTATTATACATGATCTAGGATCTAAATTTTGATTGTATGCTAATTTAATGTTAATACATATTTGTGGTAATCTATTGTGATGTGATTGAATGCAATATTATAATAATTTGAATTTGATAAAAATATTATTTCCTTTATGAAGTGATTATATTTATCAATATTTATCATATTAGTATTATTGAAAATAATTTTGGGAATGATAATTTCAAAGAGAGAAAAAATGGTGATAAGTTTTACATCTTACTGAAAATGGTGGTGTTTTATATATTGAAAAGAAAATGATGTTTATATGAGAGGTACTATAAGGATAGTACCTAATAAGTTGAATATTTTAATTGTACTAGAGGAATACAATATATGATAATAAGTGAATTTAAAAATTCGTATGTGATTGTCGAGCAACAATAATTCTTGTGAAAATAATTTTTGCAATGACATAATTAAATAAATGTGGTTGAGATATAGTATGATAAAATAATTGTTATGAGATAAAATTAATTTGTGTAGTTGAAGGTGAATCTGATCAATTCACTGACTAAAAGAAACATCGACGGGAGTGTGACTTCATTAGTCAATTTGAGAAGATTAACAATGATGGTAATCCAACTTATGTGATTGGACATCCCATGAATTAGGTTCATATGAGTAATAACAAGTCATTAGTTAATCAAGTAAGCACTATACAATTATGTCCCTCCTACTATGTGTGAATATAGTGCAACAATCTGCAAGGCAAAATGAGGGTTGAGTTAAACTCTTAATCCAAATCATATTATTTATAAGTGGTGTATTACTCTGCAGAATACATTTGATGATTGGACCTATATGAATGTGAAGTGGTGCCGCTTCTATGAAATTGTGATAGATTTCTAGAGCACTCATGAATACCAGGACACGCGCATGACCTCTTAGCGCAAAATCGCAAAAACAATAAAGATTGTGCGAGTATAATGTGATAGAATAAGACACTGAGCTTACAAAAGAATTTTTGGTTCATAGAAATTCTAAATTTCACCAATGATTCTGTAAGTTTTAATCTTATTTTTATCTAGGGCTGGTTCATAGTCTATGGACACCAGATTCGATGCATTGTACTCATATGTGACCATCTTATTTTATTCTATTCATAAATATTATTTTTAAGATATGTAAGGGATTGTTGGAAAAAATAATTTTAATATCTCAAAAATATATTTTTACCTAATATTATTTTTTCGTTATTTTAATATATTATTAATTAATCTTGAATGGATGGTTAATAGGATAATATTAATGCCCTCTGAATGTTATTTTGACCATATAAATGTGTCATAATACTTTATCTTAATTTTAGACAGTTATTCTTGAAATGTGAAATATTTTTATTTATATAGTGATTATCTTCTTGAGAAGACGAAGAGTAAAACAATATCTTATATTAAAAAAATTCTTTCTCCTGTATTACAACAACAACAACATACCCAGTAATATCCCATAAGTGGGATCTGGGGAGGATAGATTGTACGCAGACCTTATCGCTACCTCATAGAATTAGAGAGGCTGTTTTCTAGACCCTCAGCTCAAACCCCATAAGCAGAGTGAATTAGATATAACAAAATGAAATGTAAGGGAAGGGGGAATGGGGAAGGGGAAGGGGAGGGAAGGGGGAATGGGGAAGGGGAGGGAAGGGGAAGGTACAACAGGTGCGACTAACGATGAGCAACACATGATAGATGTAAATATGTTAAAACTAACACATATACGCCATATACTGAAAGGGAAAGGAATAAGAGTATTAAAATAAAACAACTACTAGTAATAAAGGAAGACGAAGGGGGAGAATAGGAAGAAGAAGAAATTTAGCCTCCTACTCTAATTCGTGACCTTCACTTCTGTCTATCTAAGGTCATATCCTCAGTAAGGTCGAGTTCCGTCATGTCTTGTCTGATCACCTCTCCCCAGTACTTCTTCGGTCTACCTCTGCCTCTCCGAGAAGCACCCACAACTAACTTCTCGCACCTCCTAACAGGCGCATCGATACTCTTGAACCCTGAACCTGAACCTTGAACCCTGAAACCTGAATCCTAAACCCTGAACCCTAAACCCTGAACCTGAACCCTGAACCTGAACTCGAACCCTGACCCTGAACCCTGAACCCTGAACCCTGAACCCTGTACATGTCCGAACCAACGTAGTCTCGCTTCCCTCATCTTTTCGCCACCGAGGCCACCTCCAGTTTCTCCAGAATTGCCTCGTTCTTAACCTTGTCACTTTTGATGTGCCCGCATATCCATCTTAGTATCCTCATTTCAGCGACATGCATCTTCTAAATATGTATATTTTTAATAGGCCAACATTCCACCCCATACGACAACGCAGGTCTAACCACCACTCTGTAGAACTGACCTTTACGTTTGGATGGTATCTTTTTATCACACAATACTCCCGAGGCCAGCCTCCATTTAGTCCACGCTGCCCCAATACGATGTGTGACATCATCATCGATATCGCCACTACTATGGATGATGGACCCCAGATACTTAAACTTATCCCTCTTGGAGATAGGTTGAGTGGCAAGTCTCACCTCGGAGTATGCTTCCTCCTTGTCGATGCTGAATTTGTACTCCAAATATTCAGTCTTGGACCTGCTCAATTTGAATCCTTTGGACTCCAGAGCGTGTCTCCAAGCCTCCAACCTGTCATTAACTTTAGTCCGAGACTCATCAATTAATACTATGTCGTCTGCAAAAAGCATACACCAAGGTACCTCTTCCTATAATGATTGCGTCAGCTCATCTATCACCACGGCAAACAAGAAAGGGCTCAATGCTGAACCTTGATGGAGTCCCAACTCAACAGGAAAATACTCTGTGTCACCGCCCACCGTTCTTACCCGAGTTTTAGCACCATCGTGCATGTCCTTAATCACCCTGATATAAGCTTCAGGGACAGCTTTCGCCTCTAAACACCTCCATAAGACCTCCCGAGGGACTTTGTCGTACGCTTTCTCAAGATCGAACACCATATGGAGGTCCTTCTTATGATCACTATATTTTTCCACTAACCTCCGAACCAGATAAATTGCTTCAGTCGTCAACCGCCCCGGCATGAAACCAAATTGATTCTCTGAGATAGATACTACTTCATGCACCCTTCTCTCCATGACTTTCTCCCATACCTTCATAGTGTGACTTAACAACTTGATACCTCTGTAGTTGTTGCAGTTTTGAATATCACCCTTATCAGTGGTGCTGTTTTTTTTTTACTTTATTCTTTGTTAGATTCTGGTTCTCGTTTGATACTAGAAGAGTTTGGCGAATCCTGGGGGATACACCTATACCGGGTAAAATATTCTTAAGGACATTGTCTTTTGACATGCCTCAAACTTTGTAAATTTTCTACAAATGCTCACGATGATGTTCGTGGGCATGAAAAATAAGTATTTTCTATAAAATTTCCAACAAATCAAGTAGCTGAATCAGACACGTCAAATCGACAACTGCCTACTTAAGCAGATAATTGAAGTAGCCATATCATCCCACAACTCTCTGCTTTATTGATTAGGATGATATAGTAAAATCGTAATTGAAGTAATTAAAAAAATAATTTATTAAGATAATATTATAAAATCAATTAGAGAAATAATATAATAAAATCAAATAAGTGAAGCAAATATGTCAATTGACATGTCCAACAATTCTTCACATTTTATATGTATATGTATAATAGAAAAGAAATAGAAATAATAGTAATAATTGTATATGACTAAGTCAATATCTACTTGTCTGTTTTCTAATTCGAATACTGAAAAAGATAGCTTCCCCTCATTTCTCCCAGTTACGTGGGTATTCGGCCAACTTAGTGCGCTTAGAGATCTGTGTCGATGTCAGGGCCTGAATGCTGTGAGAACCCACCGGCTCTGAGCTCAAGTAGCGGTACTGGGTCTGTGTTACAAGTTGGAAGTTTCAACACATACGTCTCTGGCCCTTCCACTTCCAAACTCGCTATCCTCCTCGTCTCTGACGTTTATGGTAACATTAGTATTCTAATTTTGTTTCAAAATTAATTTTAGGATGAGATTATGTCTCGTGATTTTAGTGTTATTTTGATTACAATCCTGGATAACTTATCCCGGTTCCTCAGTTTAAGGAGTCGTTAAGAGTTGAATGCCGATTTATTACTATAGTAGCAATAGGATGTATGGCCTGGAACCCTGGGAAAACCCGCAACTGCTACAACCCTCTGTCCTTTGAGTTTTTCAACAGGATGTATGACAAATGGAACAAATAACTGTGATTCTAAGGACTTCCTCATTTAATATATTATGATAATAGAATGATTAACTTCTTCTTTGCTTTTTCTTTAAATGTTTAGGAAGACAATCTCTTACGGTCTTAATTATTTGCAGGTTATGAAGCCCCAAATCTGAGGTACGTGCTGCTTCTCAAATTCAGCCTATACTTGTTAAATACCTTCTAAATTACTCTTATTTCCCACTTCAGGATTATGCAGATGTAGAATCTCTAAGAGATGCTTTCCATTGTGGGTCAAATTAGAGTGAATTTGCATAGCCGGCTTACCTGGTGCTAGATTAAGGAATAATTAATTGATTGGTTCATCTCAAACGTATACCTCAAATGTTTTTGCTTCTGTAAAACTTCTATTCTTACTTGTCAAATGTTGGAATTTTCTTTACAACCACAGCTATTCCAGAAAATGAGTCTAACTGCTAGTGATTCAATGATGTCTTATCTTTGAATCTTTGGTCAGATCAAAAAAAAAAAAAATGGTGGGGAGGGGAACTATGGTCTTGGTGTTTATCCAGTAATGTATCTGCAAGAAGTTCCTATTTTATCTTGGGCTGATCGCAAAATTCAACTGCTATGTAGGAAGCTTGCTGACAAAGTTGCAGCTGCAGGATACTATGTGGTGGTTCCTGATTTTTTTTTATGGTGATCCTTATACTTCTGACAAAACTGTGTCAATCTGGATGCGATCACATGGAACAGTATGTTCAGGCTTTGTTGAAGCTTAATCTTTGGCTTTTTCAGTAACATAGCTGTAGATTTGTCTCTCGAGAGTCAAATGGGAGGCTATGCCATCAGTATACTATTCCTCAATTCATTAAGCTGATCATACTTGGGAAAATGTTGGTGACATTTATAGCAGCAGACTTGCTACCATGCTACTCATATTTTTATTTGTTCTTGTTAGGCTAAAGGATTTGAAGATGCAAAACAGGTTGTTGCAGCTCTTAAAGATAAAGGTATATCTGCAATTGGAGCTGCAGGGTTTTGTTGGGGGGGTAAGTTTTGAACTTAATGGTTTTAGGGTTGTCTGACCTTTGCTTGTACTAGGATGTAAAGGGGTCAATGTTCTTGTGATTGTTTGTGATCATGATCTCCAGTTTTCTTAACAGCGAAGGTGGTTACTGAGCTAGCTAAGTCTGATTACATTCAAGCTGCAGTATTATTGCACCCATCATTAGTGAAGGTTGATGATATTAAAGGTATGACAGTTGTTACAAAAATCATCTGTGATCAGGTTTAGCTATTACTGCTGATTTTGTACTCATTTGTTGCATATGCACCCATTTCATTTTGTGTCCTCAATGTCACTTGAATCCTAGATTTGCACACATTTGTTGCAGATGTTATTAATGTGTAGGCCATTGAGATCCAGACGATGTTTAGTTCTTTGAAAACTTCATATACAACAACAACAATAACAACTTACCAAGTGAAATCCTGCAAGTGGGTCTTGGGTGGGTAAAATGTACGTAGACCTTACCACTACCTCATAGTGATACAGAGACTGTTTCCGGAAGACCCTCAACGCAAATATATCAGCCCCCAAAACAAAAAATACTAGATACAAAAAAGAAACTGTAGTGGAAAGAAATTGGAAGCTCATAAATACAATATGAGTAGCAAAATAAATGGCGGCCAATAACGACGAAAACAACATGCCCAATGAAATTCCACAAGTGGGGTTTGGGAAGGGTAGAATGTATGCAGACCTTACTACTACCTCATATAGGCAGAGAGTCTGTTTATTGGGAACTCTCGTCTCAAAAACCCATAAGCAGAATAAATTAGATATGGAAAAATGGAAAGGAAAAGAAAAGGAAACAAAAAGAGCGACTAATAACGAAAAGCACATTATAGTATGCAAATACGATAAAATTAACATATTTAATACGGATAATGACAATACAAGATATAAAGACACGACTAAACCTCCTATCCTACTATACCCCATGGCTAGACATTAACTTAACCCTACTAACCTATTAGCCTGCTACTCTAATTTGTGACCTCCACTCCTTCCTATTTAAGATCATGTCCTCGGTGAGATTAAGTTTCATCATATCTTGTCTGATCACCTCCCTCCAATACTTTTTCGGTCTACCTCTATCTCTTCGTGTAACTCCTAAATCCAACCTCTCATACCTCCTAACAAGAGCATTGATACTTCTTCTCTGCACATGTCCAAACCATTGCAGTGTCGCTTCCCTCATCTTGTCAGCCACAGAGGCCACCTTGAGCTTCTCCCAAATGGTCTCATTCCTAATCTTATCACTCCTGGTATGTCCACACATCCATCTCAACATCCTTATCTCCGCGACCTGCATCTTCTAAACATATGAGTTTATGATTGGCCAACACTCCACCCCATACAGCAAAGACGGTCTAACCACCATCTTGTAAAACTTACCTTTGAGTTTAGGTGGTATTTTCTTATCACACAATACTCCAGAAGCAAGTCTTTATTTCGTCCATTTTGCCTCAATACGGTGTGTGACATCATCGTCGATATCGCCACTACTCTGGATGATGGACCCAAGATATTTAAAGTTTTCTCTCTTGGGAATAGGGTGAGTGTCAAGCCTTACATCAATGTGTGCTTCATCCCTCACGACACTGAATTTGCACTTAAAGTATTCTGTTTGGTCCTGCTCAGTTTGAACCTTTTGGATTCCAAAGCGTGTCTCCAAACCTCCACTCTATCATTAATTTTAGCTCGAGTCTCATCAATCAAAATACTATGTCATCTGCAAATAGCATACACCTTGGAACCTCTTCTTAAGTAGACCGTGTCAGATCATCTATCACCAAGGCAAACAGAAAAGGGTTCAATACAGGTCCTTGATGAAGTCCCATCTCAATAGGAAAATGCTCTGAGGCTCCTCCCACCATTCTTACCCGAGTTTTGGTTCCATCGTACATGCCTTTTATCACCCTAATATACACTATTGGAACACCTATCACCTCTAGATACCTCCATAGGACATCCCTTGAAATTTTGTCATAAGCCTTCTCGAGATCAATGAACACTATATGAAGGTCCTTTTTTCTTTTCCTATAATTTCCACTAATCTCCAAACAAGATGAATTGCTTCAATAGTCGATTGCCCCGGCATGAAGCCAAATTGATTTTTTGAAATAGACACTGCTTTTTCTCACCCTCATCTCCACCACTCTCTCCCAGACCTTGATAGTGTGGCTTAGCAACTTGATACCCTGTAATTGTTACAATTTTGAATATTGCCATTGTTCTTGTACAATGGAACCATTGTACTTCTCCTGCACTCATCGGGCATCTTAGCAGTCTTCAGAATGACAATAAACAACCTAGTCAATCACTCTATACCATCCTTATTCGTGCTTTTCCAGAAATCCACCAGAATTGCATTAGGTCTTATTACTCTCCCTCTGTTCATTTTACTAATAGCGTGTCTAGCCTCCTCAGCCCTGAAACGCATGTAGTAACCAAAATCTCAATGACTATTAGAGTACGCCAAATCACCCAGCTCGATATATCTATCCCCTTTTTAATTTAAGAGTTGGTGAAAGTATGCTTGGCACCTTTGCTTAATGGAAATCTCATCCACCAACACCTCACCATCCTCATCTTTGATGCACTTCACTTGATCCAAGTCGTGAACTTTTCTCTCTTCTCTCTTTCGCGAGCCTATATAATCTCTTGTCCCTGCCTTTTTCTCCTAGCTTAAAATACAAACGTTCAAATGCTGCTGTCTTAGCACTAGTGACCGCAGTCTTTGCTTCTGTCTTCGCTGTCTTATAGATATCCTTAAGCCTTTGTTTTTCATTCTCATCCATACACTCCAACCAATTCGTATAGGCAACCTTTTTAGCTTTCGCTTTACCTTGAACTTCTCTATTCCACCACCAGTTACCTTGATGTCTACAAAAGGGCCTTCTCGATACCCCTAGTACCTCGGTAGCTACTTTTCTAATGTAACCAACAGTAGTATCCTACATGTTATTCACATCCCCATTGCTATTCCAAGCTCCCAAACTACTCAACTTTTCCTCCATCTCTCGAGAAAGGACAAGAGTCAGGCCTCCCCATCTAATCCTCGGTTGGCATAAATAACATTCTTCCTCTTATCCCTCTTAATCTCTAAATCCATTACTAAAACCCTATGTTGAGTGGAAATATTTTCATTTGGAATAACCTTAAAATTCTTACAAAGGCTCCTATTACCCTTCCGGAGGAGTAAGTAATCAATCTGGGTCCGCTTGAGGTGTCTATCACCCTTTCATCCAGGCCCACTTGAAGCGCATAGGCACTAACTACATTCACGATATGTCTACCGATAACAAGTTTAATAGGCATCATCCTCTCATTTATCCTCTTGACCTCGACCACATACTCCATAAGGTCCGCATCTACTACGATACCTACTCCATTTCTATCCCTAGAGCCACCAGAGTACCATAATTTAAACCCGTCCACATCCCGTGCTTTGGTACCTATCCATCTAGTCTCCTGAATACACACAATGTTAATTTGTCTCCTCTTAAGACTTTTTACTAGCTTTATGGACTTTCCTGTAAGTGATCCTATGTTCCATGACCCTACTCTCAACTTAAGTTACCCTTCCCCCTCTTACCACTACTACCCCTCGCCTTCGATTCCAATCGAAAACATGACCCCAATCCACCATCAGTCCCTAACGCTACTAAACTAAGAATTAGTAACTCAAAAAACTACAGAAGATCAAGAAGATACAATCTCTCGAAATCAATAGCCCAACGATACAAAAGTATATGAAACAGTGATAGGAATAATGCACAGTAATCAATAAGCAAGAATGAGAACTCATAAACAATCACAAAACAGTAAGCACATGAATAATGCATAGAAAAAGGAAGGCCTCAATGGTACACGATAAGCAGAATTATGTAAAGCCACAAAGAAATGAATGAAGCAGCAAGCGTATAACTACAGTAATGCAACCCAATTTATCAAATTGGAGCATACTCAGTAATGCAATCCAATTTAGCAAATTGTAGCATACTCAGTAATGCAACCCAATTTAGAAAACTAATAACAGCAACAAGAAGAAACCAAAACTAGTACAATTTGGGCAGAAATAGAACAAGAAATGATAAAAATTGAACAAGAAGAAAACAAGAAATGGCAAAAATTTAACCAAAAGGAACAAGAAATATATATAAACTGAGGAAAATGAAAGGTATCACTTGAAATTAGACGTCGTCGGAAAATACCACAGGTCGTTGGATCTGTCGGAATCTGCAGGTCCCAAATCACGAGCCCTCACTGAATCGAAGTTTAAGATCACGACCCAGAACCAGAAATTGATCGATGGAGGTAGATGATAATCTCTATCCCAAATCAACTCAAATTACAAAAAGACCGAGAATTAATTTCCTGGGTATCTGTAAATTTGAAGAATTGGATAATGGTCAAGAATGTCTCCTCAATGATCAAGAACCCAAGACGGCTGATATTGATTGATTGAGAGAAAGAGAAATCCTGTTTGGTGAGTCTCGGTAAGAACAATTCAGTTGAGAAACAGACTCGCATATCACTGGATGTAGAGTCAACGCCATCAGATAATTGATTCCACTAAGTCCTTCTGAGCTCGACAGCTTGAATTCGCCGGAATTTGAGTTGGAAGATAGAGAGATTGCCTGTGCAAACTTCTGAAAATATCCCACCTAGTAATCTTGACCAGTGAATTAAACAGTTGACAGAGTAAGAGCCGGCGTGAAAACTTCATATACCTGTTTTGTATTTGTTCACGCCTGAATTCCATTCTAATATGAATCTTGCTAATTGTTTTATGGATATCCCTTGGTGCAATTGGTGCCAAAGTTTCGTTTAAATTTGGGATGATACCTAAATATGCCCTTTAACTTGGCTTCAACTAGCATCTATGCCCTCCAACTTTGGGTGTACACAACTAGGCACTTAAACTTATATAAATTTAAACAAGTAGAGACACACGTCCTATGTGGTACAATATGCACAGATGCCACGTAAGACACAAAAGTGTCATATAGGACGCCACATAGGACGAAAGTGTCTATTTGATCAATTTTATATATAAGTTTAAGTGCCTACTTATGCACACCCAATGTTAGAGGGCATAGATGTCATTGAGGCCAAGTTAAAGGACACGTTTATGCATTATGCGTTGGAATTTTGATTACCTTGAACTGCTTCACCATGAGATCCTTCCTTTTTCTCTTTTTAAAATTTTTTTCGTATTTGTACGTTGTGTTCTCCTCATCAACTGATGATAGATATTGCATGGCAGAAGTGAAGGCACCGATAGCTATTTTAGCTGCTGAGATAGATAAAATCTCTCCTCCAGAGCTTATTAAGCAGTTTGAGGAGATTTTATCATCAAAACCTGAGGTACATGAACATCAGAGTTGATTGTTAGGTTTTTTTTGTTATTCTAAAAAGATTGATGTTTGAAATCATAATGCCATGTTTATTCAGGGGATGGACAAGTAGGTAACTAATTTGATTTATCTCTCATTGCGTATTACAAGATTTTAGATTTACCCTTTCCTTTGGTTTGCTCTCTTGTCTTCTGTTAAAGTAAGTGGACAAATTTGTCAAAATTTTTCCTGGTGTTAAGCATGGGTGGACAGTGAGATACAATGCTGAAAACAAAGTGTCTGCGAAGCACGCTGAAGAAGCCCACCAGGACATGTTGGATTGGCTTACCAAGCGTGTCAGGTGAGTGCAAAGATACCTAGCAGTTGCAATTTCCCGTTAAGAAGTCTAAATATGTGCAATCAGATTAACTATGTGGTAAATGTAGATGAACTCCATATTGTACATCTTATTTGATGAGAAGTTATCTTGCTGTTGTCATCTAACACATACTGCATGGTCTCATATTATGCCTGAGAATGGTTCAAGTAAGGTGTGATTCAGCTTCAGCTTGTCCAATGTACCTGTGATGAGTGCTTTTGTGACTGCAATGTGCTTTCACATTGAAACACTTGTGTGGCCACCTGATGGTATCATAACGAAAAATGACTGATATAAAAACTGGCATAAATAGGCAGAGCTGACAATCAGTACTCAACTACCAATGAGGATTTATTACTGATTCTGTCTGTTAAGTTTTTCTGGTATGTGCTATTTGCAGGAAAATGATGAGTTATAGCTACACACACCTACATAGGCACCTGCCCTTAGGTATAATAATAGGATAATTGAATGTGATAAAGGAGATGAGTTAGACCTCGAGTCAAGAAAGTTATTTTAGAGGACTTTTATTCTGTTGTTTGGTTTGAATACAAGTTATGATGAGATTAGTTATGTTGGGATTAGTTATGACGAGATAAGTTATGCTGGATTATTTCTTATTGATTGTTTGGTTTATAGTATTCAAAACAATATTTATTGCATAAATTTTAAGAACAAGTTATTTGTTTACAAAAATACCACACTAATTTAATTTTTTTAATAATTTCTTTGCAAGTTTTAGTTATTCATTCTTAAAAAAATAAAGCTTTCATCTTATCTAGCTTAAATATTTTAGTGTGTGCATTCTCACGATGGTACTATATGTATTTAAAAATAAATCTGTCATCTTATTTAGCTTAAAAATAGAACTTTTATCTTAAGTTTGTTAAAGTGAAAATGAGTAATTATTTATATCACCTCATTTAAGCACATAACGCTCTTAAATTGTGAAGTATTAAGTTTATCTTCAATTTAATTGATATATAAAATACAAACTCTCAAGTGGCTAATAAAAGCATGTATAATTAAATAATATGTAATTCAATGGTAGAAAAAATTTTAAAAATAGTAATAAACATAAGATTTAGTCAAATAAATTTATAAATAAAAATATATTTATATAATGTGTAATTTTTCAATAGAAAAATATGAAGGATTATCACAAAAATAAGGAATAGTGAAGGTTGGAAAAATGTTATTGTACATGGTATTAAAAATAATGTGAAATATAGATGAATATGAAAAGTGAGGTATAAAATGGATTTAAAAGGATATGTTTGTCATGTTACCTATTTTATCTCGGGATAAGTTATTCTGAAATTACTATACCACCCAAAGGAGGGATAACTTATCCCGGTACTAATTATTAATCTAGGAATAAGTTATCTTAAACTTGCCAACCAAACAACAAATTGAGTGAAACTATAATTTTGTCCCATGACTATTTGATGTTATCCTTCATACTTAGCTATGAACAGTCTATAGTAAAAGTAAGGAATCCATGATACCAAGTAGTTGCAATAAACCTTTGTTGTTCTTGTTACATTTGGTTTGATATTTGTTAGAAACCTTTTAAGAATGTAGTCTAATTTATAACTCATTTAGGATACATTACCTGTTGATTATGTGATTTGGTGAGAGAAACTAGATGAAATCAAAATTCAAGCAAGTTTTTTATCTGATTTGGTTGATATCTAATATAAAGGCATTGCTTCAGGTACAGTCCAAAGGGAAGTGGACTTAGCAGTGTCCGATGTCCCCGTTCCTCTATGTGACTTTTCTTAAAAGACACAAGCAAACAACTACAGTAAGTTTGCAGTTTACTTCATCAGGATTCCATATACTGTCAGTGTAATGAAACTACTCTAGAGTTATGTTTGGCTCCATAAACAACACATAAATTGTCCAGATCGAATCTGCTCATGACCATTCCCTTAGCCAATCCTAGGGAACAGTGAAGCCTCGTAAGGTCTTTCTGTCCAGGTACCATCAACAAGTCATCGGACATGTACTTTCCAACTTCCTGATTGGCCTTAAAATGATTCTTAAGCTGGGTGTATAACCTGGACAAAACATTCAGAAACTTGTTGATAAGTCAAATAACCAGGAACTAGGGTGGAGCTACCCTTGTCCAAGTGGAGTCACCTGACACTCCTTCACTGGAATATTACGCGGTGTAGATTGTTTAATTTTTTCTTTTTAATGTATACATACTATATTTAAAATCCTTTGACTTCATTTGTTGGCTTTTTCATATTTTGAGTCTCCTTAGTGAAAACTTGACTTTGTCACTGGTAGAAATAGGTGAAAGTCATTTATCATGACAATAACTTAATGAATTTCAACTAGGGCAGAATAATACAAGTGCCAGGATATTTCAGGTGCTAGTTCTCTGTTGGAAAACCTAAGTGCTGCATACCTTCAGAAAGCAAAAGTGTTGCATTTCAGCATAAGCAGCTTTTGTCCGGCAAGTAGTGTAATAGAAAGTAAAGCTTTGATGTGTCCATAGTTAACTCGACAAAGATTCAACTTATATGCACCTATCATGTAAAGAGTCTTCACACTATCAGTACAGTTTTAACTTCTTGTAGGTTACTATTTGCTTTACAGGTACTAACCCAACTTATTGTGGATGGGTAGTTGTAGCTATCTTTTAGGCAACGTGGTTGTATAAAAATTCTTTTGTTCTATCATTGTATACAAGTTAAAACTCATAAACAATCCATAGTAGTCATGTAAGTAGGAGACTCATACTTGTCTGGACACTGAAATTATGTAAAATTTAATCATATTATCTTGAAAATAGAAGGTTTATATTTGTACCAGGATTAGTCAGGAGATTGTAGTAATTGGGCAATTGATAGGTTTTCAAGAAGACATATTTTGTGAATCTTGTCTTTGATACTTAACTATAGATAGGGTCTTATCTAGAGCCACACTATGTGGTCATAGTTAAGCAGTCTGTGACCTACTGATAATTGTGTAAAATTATTTTTTCCTGGATTTCTCCTAATTCGATTATTTTATCTGAAGCACTCTTACGCTAGTGAAATTCTTTCCTCTTGCATTTGCTATGCCAGTAGTCGGTTGATGTTTTCATTCTTAAAATTATCTCATTGTTGCTGTTAATATAGGTCAAAGAAACAAGATTCCAATAGATATTTGTAGCCATGTGGATTTGATGTCATGATCCAAAAAGGCAAGGTTATGAAGAAAGATATCTCAAAATCCAATCCAAACATAAGACATGAGGTAAAAGAAGAAACGACAATAAAGAGATAGACATAGTACAAAAAACATCACAACACTTGGAGTCATGAGTGCAAGTGCATCTAATACAAGTTGTGAATTTAGTACATTCAACTCAGTCTTTGAGATAAAATAAAGATTACAAAGTAAAGATAAAAGCTAAGAGTGATCAGGGACATTGAATCTTACCACCAGAACTGTAAATCACCACCGCTGGAGTTATCAACCATCATGTGGATGCCCCCGACTAGAATCTGCATTAAGGTACATGGAAGTAGGGGTGAGTAAATTTCACATGTATATAGTAGGTTTAATCGGTTTGATGTTTGTTACGTCTTGGGAGGATATCCTTAGCGTAGCCGACACTTGAAGAATCATTGCTGATTCCCCAAGAGAACCACTTGGCCTCGTCGTCACATCACACTCAACAATGGAAGAAGATACTCGAGTAAAAGTCAATAATAAATCAATTAACTAAATCTTCTTATCAATAAATGTTTCTGTCGCGACTCGATCCCGATCATGATGATGCCTGTGAGATCCCCTTACAGGCAAACCAATTTCCAACTCAAGGTACCTGTCCTGAATCACTAGTCACAACAAGACTAGATATGCCTGAATAAATCAACATTCTCTATTCAGAACCTGAAAGTCAATTGTACAGAGCTACAATAGACACAAACACATACTCATATATATATATATAGACACACACACACACACATAATAATAATAAGATACATAACCATGAATGCTCCTACATATACAAGTTACTACACTGTACAAGGCCCATCTCTGGATATAAAAGATGACCATCAGAAGGGAAGGAGATTTGCGAGTGTCTAGAGTTGCTGGTGCTCATCAATGTCTCCTGAAACGCTTCCAAACTCCCAATTGAGCAATCATGGCCAGTATCTAGACCTGCAACATAAGAAGATGTAGAGATGTAGAGATGTAGGGGGTGAGTACTAGAAAAAAGGTACCCATTAGGCATCATCAGTTGACTAAGTGAAATATAGTAAATCTAGAAGATCCAAATATAAAGAACTTCAACAAGTCTAGACAAGCGAAATTTAGATAAAGGAAGTAACATGTCTGGAGAATTCTCAAACCCTCAGCTGAACCAATCCACGCGATGAACAATGATAACCTGAATTAACCCAAGTGATAAGCAATGATAAACTGAACTAGCCCAAGTGATGAACAATGATAAACTGGACCAACGCAAATCAAGATGCCTTAAAAATCATGATGCATGAATGTCATAATAACTAAATTAAGCGGTGATGGGACCTCAATCAATATGTAAAACCATGCAAGCTATTACATGGAATTCTGATGTTGCTTCTACATCGGTGAAAGAGTAGACTATTTGCCAAAGGTAGCTTATACCCCACATAGTGGGTGCTGGTACTGATAATCATCCATATTGGACATACCATAAACCTACAGTGGCATACAGTTATGAGAAAGGTAGAGTTTATATAAGGACCCTTAGATCGAGCCCCCAACCTCCAATCACATTCAGTGCTAAGTCATCATCCCACGAGAATACATATACATATACATGCTTAAAAAGGGTTCATAAGTCATCTCAAATCATATTCATGCATACTTGGGTTTAAAAGTCAAATTATGCTTCATAGTCATGCATACTTTGCGCTTTAAAGCCAAATCATACTTCAATTCATAATTACATACATAGGAATAGCTCAATCATATTTGTACATGTTGGTGTATACACACCCATAAGTTCTTAAAGTCATATCATATACATTATGTGATCACATTTCATGTCATAACCATATTTGTCTTGAAATCATAATCATAATCATAATTGGATAATGCACATCATAAATCTCATAAAAAGTCTTGTTCATGCATGCTCATGGCATGAGGAATGAGAGAATAACATGGGTACCTGAAATTCATACTTAATATAAGATAATAAGATGAAAACATTCATAATCCATGAAGATATCAACAATTTAATCATACTTAAAATTACTCATGCATGAATTCATATTTAAAAGGGACATGCAAATTTCAAATCTCATAAAATTCATGTGAATCAACTAATGACTTAATTCATCTTTAAATCAATAATTGACAATGACTCATATCATAGTTTCATCAATTTGAAGCTAAATCACAAGACCCACTTGTAAATGAAATGGGTCTTAGGATAGACATAAAAGTCTTAAAAGACCAAGAGCTTAGGCTAAAGTACCCAAAATACCCTTAATGAAATGTAGTAAAAAATTGACTAAGTGCACTATACGACATCCTACACGGACCGTGGTGTGCACCACGGGCTGTGAGGGTTTCTGTGGTGTGCATACTTAGGCAAACCATGTGGACTCAAGTGGAGGGTGCCCTCCATGAGACCCTCCGTGGTCCGTGATGTGCACCATAAGCCGTGGAGGGTTCCGTGGTGAACCCTTCATTATAAACCTCCAAGGTAGCCTTCATTTGGATCAAGGCCACCTCCAAGGCACCCTACACGGTCCATGGAGTGCACCACAAGTTGTGAAGGGTTCCTTAAAGGGGACCCTTGGCCAAAACTTCAAGGAATCCTCAAGGCAAGCTGGAACCAGCCCTAAGGGACCCTCCACGAGACACACCATGACTAGTGATGCGCACTACGAGCCGTGATGTGCTTCTTTGTGAGCAACCCGAGCCAAAAAGTTTCAAAAATTGATTTTTAAAAAATGGTAAGGCCTCTCGAAGCCCGGGTCCTTATAGAGTCCCACCACATCTTGTTGTGGGTCTACAGATCATGAAAGATCTCGTGGTCAACCCCCTCTCCAAACAATACGCAGGGCTCCTTTCACGAAGGCCCACACATACACATATATATTATAGTAGTTTCAGGACATATACATGATCTTCAAGTTGCATATGTATATGTAAATTTTGAAGGCTAGTATAAATTATGAAGCCATGGTTTGTAACTTAAAGTTTTGACATGTTTAGTTGGTTTGGAGCCGGTGAACTTGGATTTTTTTTTTACTAATTTGCTAGTTGTTTTGAGGTGGTTTTATGAAACAAAAATTAGTAAGTTTTTTTTTCCTAATATTGGTGATAATTTACAGCATGCGCTGTAGTAGTATGGGTAATGTATGAAAATCTCATAAGATATTTGTTTAAACGACTTTGAAAAGCGCTTATAGATTATGACCTCCCCCTTTATGCCTTGCGGTAATGATTCCTTTGGCATTATTATAAATTGAATCTGAGCTCAAATGAACTTCCAAAAAGATAAAATCTTATACCTGCAACTATTTTGAATTTACTACTAAATTATTATTTATATGTTATGTATTAAACTCTTAATATTTAGCAACTATTATATAAGTTCAAATTGCACAAAAGAGACATTCTCCTATAAGGATTGCCATATGAGGACATATATTGGATAATATCACTAGTAGGCTAGGTCATTACAATATTTTGACTTTAAAATTTTGAATGTTTTCCCTTACATCCATTCCCTACTTTTAATGTTGCATTATGTTATTTGATTACCTATGCATACTTGATGTATGCTAAGATGACTTAGGTAAGGTGCCTTGAAGTTCCTCAGTTTTCATGTTACGATTAGACTCTAGGCTTG
>JAOTQJ010000002.1:5462945-5582031 GCA_025642045.1 Solanum sejunctum | reverse complement strand
TAATATTACGACCACCAAAAGAATCATCTCAAAGGTAATTGAAAGATAAAGTAAAGTATATTGCTTATTGATGGGTGTGGAAGAATCACATAGCCAGGGTCGATCCTATCACGGGAGGTAGCCCAAGGGGTTAAAGGAAAAGCCTAGCCAGGGCCGATCCCAATATAGATTTACCACTGATAAGCTGGTAATTTGTGTTATATGTTGTGCGCAGATTATACAATAAAGGTAAAGTAACAAAAAGAAAATAAAGTACATAATTCCACAGTATGACTAAGGGTGGTCTCTTATCCTTACAGCAATGCATAGTTTCATTTGAGTTGTTACTTCATATACAGTATTTTCTGCCTTATATATTCAGTACATTATCCCATACGACCTCCCTTATCGGGGACCTACATTTCATCTTGTAGGTACAGGTGCTAGTAGATCTTCCCAGTAGGAGTATAGGATATCCAACTGCTGTTACAAACTCCAAGTTACTTCGGAGCTTTGTATATCGAGAACTTATATTTTTGTATTATATAATTAGCCGAGGCAGGGCTTGCACCGACCCTTATTAGATACTCTTCCTTACCTAGAGGCTTTGTAGACTATGCAAATTAAAGTAGGGTCATGTCTCGTATTTTAGACACCCTGGCCCCAATGGCCTAGCCATATGCATTTTCTTTTGGATTTTTATTACTGTTTACTTTCTTAAGGGCATATTGAATGCAGAAATTCTTTATAATATGTATAAAAAATGCATAGACATAGGTTGGTTCCCCCGGGCCTTATTGGCAATGGGTGCCAGTACGCCTTAATAGGATTTTGGGCGTGACAAAAACCATTAAGTCATAAGTTTCCTCTTGATAGTTCCCTAAAGAATAAAGGAATTATTAATTTGATATAATCCATTATGGATTGATTTATTCGTTACCCCAGCAAGTATTAAATGATTGTTGTAACGTCAATGAGATTGGTGTATGATCATTAGCTCATAAATATTTATTGTCAGATAAGAGAAACTGCAAAATAGATTATATACTAATAGTACTCTGACTTGATTGTACTGGATTCAAACGAGATTTGATTTGCACTGATTGGTCACTATCTACTCTCTATTCTTTCTTTAGATAAACATTTGACATTTTAATTGAGCATTTCTGATTTGATGTTATTGTACCTGTATTTGTTTCATTCAACCATTTTACATACTCGTACATTCTATATACTGACATCCCTTTGGACTGTATCATTTAATGATGCAAAAACAGGTACTAAAGTTCATCAATAGGTGCACCATTGATGATCCATTGCAGTCATCTGATTTGTTGAGTCCTCCCATCTTTCAGAGGATGCACATTTACACTATTATCTCATTACTAGAGTATGGTGTTTTATTTGTTTTCCATTAAGGTATCCATGACCTATCGTGGTACCATCTAGATAGTAGTGATAGAGACTTCATAGACTAGATTATGAGCTATTGACTTGATAGAGTTTTCGCTAGTTCTTTCTTACTAGTCTTTTCATTGGATTGGTTAGCCTATGGTCTTTATCTACAAAGATTTGATTTTAATCTTCTTATTGAGCTATTTCTTGATTGTTGATGTCTTTTGCTATAAGACTATGATTGAATGAATGTGATGAGGCCAGGTAGTTCACTTACGAGTCAACAATGATTTCTATGTGTTGGCTATTTCAAGGGTACCCTCATGGGGCATGATAAACTTAGTATCAGATCAAAGTGTTACCACACTTTATAAGCAAGAGGGTATGGGACATTAGGAAAGGTTGCACTTCTTTTGTATTATGAGTTCGTGCGATAGAGTTTAACTCTATGAAGCTCTCTTCTAACTCATGTGTTTCACATTTAAAGAGTTGTCATCCTTCCTCTAGGAAGAAGAGTGAAAGGGCATATAGCTAGACAAAATGCTAACCTACCTAAGCTCTAAAATCAGGACGAACCCATAGGCCTAGTCACCCCTGAACAACTACCATAGGCTGACATCTCTAATGTTAAGCTTCACTATGCATCCAGACTTTGGCCTAGGCTATGACAGCATCAGTTGCTAGATAGGGAGCAGGCAGACGTTATGCTCCAGACACATCCAGGGTTGGTGAGTTCCTATGAATGAACCTGCCCAAGAACAGAGAGTCTACACCCAACAAGGATCCTAAAAACTACATTGATGAGCTACAGAAAGTGTTCTAGGTGATATGTGTGACCGAAGTTGATAGGGTTGAGTTGGTTTCCTATCAACTCAAAGGTGTAGCCAGATTGTGGTATGACCATTGGAAGAAAAATGGAGGAGATTGATCCTAATTTTGACTTGGATAGTATTTGAAGAAGCTTTCTTGGGGCACTTCTTTCTAAGAGAGATGAAGGAGGCCAAGTTATGAGAGTTCTTGAATCTAAAATAAGGCTTTATGATGGTGAAAGAGTATGGTCTTAAGTTCATGCAACTGTCTCACTATTCTCCTTAGATGGTTGTAGACATGAGACGCAGGATGGGTTTGTATGTTGATGGGTTGAACAAATGGCCGAAGAAAGATGGGAGAAGACTTATTCTTGTAATGTGACATGGACATAGACAGGTCGATAATCTATGTGCAACAAGTTGAGGATGAAAGACAACTAGACAGAGAGGAGATCAAGAATAAGAGGGCAAAAACATCTGGTTATGAGGTTGGGAAGAGAGGAAATATGGGTGGTAGCAAGTTTCAGTCTAGGCCAACACATTTATCTACTAGTTCACCTATGCTTAGAAATTGGAATAAACTGAAGTCTCAGCATTTCAGAGGCTAGGGATGTCAGTTACAGGCTAGTATAGGTCAAGGCACACAGGGTGAGCCACCATGTGGTAAGTGTGGCAAATTACATTTGGGAAAATGTCGTGAGGGAAGTGATGCATGTTACAAGTATTTCCAAATGGGTCACTTATAGGGAGATTGGCCAAAGTGGGTTGACAAGGCCTAGTATTTAACCCCAGCACAGCTATTAAGGGGCAATTAGAGAGCTGCCACTACAAGTACTGATGAAGGAGCAAATCGTCTATATACAATAGGAAACCAACAGGATCAAAAAGTGGCACCAGATGTTGTGATGGTTATGCTTCAAGTCTTTACCATTGATTGTTATCCCTTACTTGATTCGAGTGCCATTATATCTTTCGTAACTCCTGATGTGGTTAGTAGATTTAAGATCCTTTCTGAATGCTTGCTTAAGCCTTTTTCTATTTCTACTTTTGTCGATGAGTCTATTCTGACTAAGAAAGTTTATAGAGATTGTGTAGTGTCCATTTGTCATAGGGATTCCCTTGCTAATTTGATTGATGTAGAGATGACTTATTTCAATATAATACTTGGCATGGACTGGCTTTACACCTATTATGCCACTGCTGATTGTAGAACCCAGACTGTCGAATTCTAATTTTTGAATAAGCCTATCATAGAGTGGAAAGGTGATTATGTTGTGCCTAAGGGTAAGTTTATTTCCTACCCTAAGGCTAGAAAACTAATCTTTAAGAGATGTATCTATTGAAACACACCTTATGTCCTTCGAAATGCCCCATAATCATAATTTTTTTATATATATTTCAAAATTCATGCGTGATTTCAAAAATCCAACTTTATATTCTTGATTAGGGGGAAAGATTGAGTGAGAAATGGATATAACTAGGATTTTAGAAGACCCGTAGCAAAAAATAATTTTTGCTAATTATGGATTTCTAGTGTCTGTTCACGCTCAGGTCATGATGCGCCTTGGGTGCGGACTAGTGTAACTTATTCTGCATTGCAAACTGGATGCAGAGCAGTGTTAAATTTTCCCTAATTTCTTATTTCATCTAAGGGCATTGGGGGTAATAGCTCCATGCCTATTTAAATGTGAATTCTTTCATACTTAGCCAATTTTCAACTTATAACTCAGAAAACCCTCTTTAAAACCTCTCCAAGACTTTATCAATTCTCTCATTCAAATTCATGGATTTCAAGCTCAATTTTGGAACTCTAGAACCCATCTCAAGCTTAAGGTCCCCTTAAAGTTCATCTCAAGGGATTAAAGGTTTAAGATATATGGGTCTTCATTCATAGGTCTTTCTTCTCTTTTTATGAAAATTGCATGATTTCAGGTTGTATTACCTCTGGGTATCTCTTATTATGAATTATGCACATAAATCATGTTGGGGTTTTATTAAGTATTGTTTGACTATACATGAATCTCTATTTCAAGCTTATTCTATGAAATGGTTTTGTTTATTGAGACTATGCATGATTTGAGCTATGAAACTATGAACTATTATGACCTTTTGTGATGGATTTCAAGATATCCTAAATGAGGGTTTTATTACAATATTGGTGGGTTGATTTTCATTGAGTTTACTCAACTTGTTTTACTCTTGAATTTTATGATTTGAACAAGTATCATGAATCCACCATGTGTTTGATAAAATTACATGACAAGAATTCTGAAGTGTTGATGAACTATTACATGATTTCTAAGTCAAGTGACTTCATGATGATTAACGGCTTTCAAGAATGTATTAAATTCATGAAAAGTATCTATGATTTTAGAAGTATCAAGTTAAGCCCTATTTCAAGATTTTTACCTCTTATGAGCCATTTATGTTAAAGCAAGGGATCATGTATGATTATTATCTACTCTCATGTTCAAGTTAGGCTTACTACTAGAGGTCAAGCATATTTATAAGATACTCAAGTCATGTTATCATGTCTCTTACGAGTTACTCATGTTATGATTAAAGTATGGTTATTTCAAGTACTCTGTGAGATTTGACACAGACCAATAAATCTTTGAAGAAAAATCATAGTCCTGCTTCAACGTTGACTTCTTTCTGGAGACTTGGACCATTACAGGTAATGCCTTTAACCAGGCTATTATTTTCTTCTAACTCGCTTCACTGTCAAAACTGCGCCCGTAGCCCCTCAAAGATCAGTTCAGCATAACTAGATACCCCTTCTAGTTGGCGTAGGCAAAAAGGTTCCCCGTAAGGGATGCCGATTCAGATGCAGCGTCAAAGGCTCGTTTGAGTGATTCATTTCTGATACATATATTCTGTCTGCTAAGCCCCTTTTGGGGTCAACAAGCACCCCTTTAGATCTAAAATCAATGGTGCTTGGAAGAATGCCGCCGAAAAGAATAGAACACTATTTCGCTCTGTTGGATGCGTCGGATCCCGTATAACAAGTGAGCTCTTTACCCTCAAATTCAAACATGTGGGCGCAAAATGCTATCCTGCTTTATTGTTACGTAGCAATATCAGCCTGCTTATGCTGCTTTGGCAGCGCTTTTTCACCCTCTCCTTGTGAAAGGCTGCCCCTGTCTAGGTTTGCTTAGGTCCATGTAGTCCAAATCTCCGCTTAGGAAATCAGTCTAAGTTGACTTTTTGCGAAAGGGAAAATGGCTCATATTCACTTTTAGTTGGCTGTTTACGTGACAATAAAAATCAACTTAATAAAAAATATTAATAAGAACAACTATTAAATCTTTGTCCCGAGTAAAAGGTTTAATAACTTATTAATTTTATAGCACAGGTTGTACTAAAAAGAAAGAAAAACCAAGAAATTTCACTTTTATGTTTTCTAATGGTATACTATTAGATTTTTATGAATATTTAATAGAATATCACTTCTGTGCTTTTTAAGCAATGTCAAGCTTTTAAATCCTCAATATTTCATAATTTGATAAAAATTGTCGGAGGTAACAATATTTTTCAAAAAAGCTTTGGGGTTCCTCGCCAAAAAAGCTTCCAAAGCCAAAAAGATGGAGTATGTTTCCAACTAATTGATCACATTTGAGTCAGTCTTGAAACAATTCATTGCATTTTCTCCTAGTAGGTAAATCCATTTTTTTATTATTCAACAATGAGCCGCTAGACACTATGTAGCTACTGCACGTACTTAATGCATATATACTTATGTTTATAATATATGTACATATAGATATTTTATCCACATAGTGAATAATTATGGAATTAAATAAAAAAGGCCCTCTTAACTCAGTGGTAGAGTAAGGCCATGGTAAGGCGTAAGTCATCGGTTCAAATCCGATAAGGCGCTTTGTCAAACCTCAATCTAGTATTTATATTTTATGATTCCGTATCGCTCATGATTGCACAAGAAATGAGATTAAGTTCAATTTTTCATAGATTCAGAGGACTGTCCTGGCACATGTAAGATTAGATCGGGGTCGATAGGAAACAAACTAAATGATCGAACTGACAGGAAGAGATGGGTGGTCCGGGACTAATCATAAAAAGCGCATTTTTTAGGAATTTTAGACCAGGCTTATGATAAACTTAGATTTTCTGCTATCCCAGCACTAAGTCTTCGATATATTGATTGCTGGAAGTACCACTGATCCCATTGATAACGAGTGGGCCCAAATAATTCAATCACGGAAAGCAAATGCGGTCTAAGCAAGACACCCTGGAATTCCATTCTGTAGGTAAGGAGGACCTACTGAATAAGTCTCCAATCAATCTCCGGCGGTTGAGAAAATGGATTTGCATCTTTCATTTAGTGTTCATTGTCGAATTGGACGCTTAACCCCTGTCCCCAACTACGGGGGAAGTCACACTTTAACTTCCTGCCTTGACCTAGGCCTTACATCGATCGTTCTGTCCACAGGAGCAGGATTGGAGAGAAAGCGAAAGAGGAAAGGTCTTTTCCCATTCGATTGATCAATTCAAAGTCCCAAACCGACAAGCTCATACTCTGACTAAGAAAAGTGGAAGTGCCTACCCTGGGAACATTGACATACGATCTTTTCAGATTAGGAATCATTCAACTAGGGATTCCGATTGTCTAACTGCAAAAAAAGCAATGATGAAAATCAATTACGTAAAAACCTTCTTTGAGCAATCGAGATCCGACGGTCATGACATTTTGATGAATATTCAGTCTGGGAGGCTGACAATAGGCGATTATCCCCGGAAGAAGAATAGTCCCTGCTAGATCAACTCCATCAAATAACAAAGTGGATTTCTGTCTTAGGAAGAAAAGAAAGCAAAAAAGTAAGGGTGATCCTTAGCATAGAGGTTTTCCGTATATTTGGTCTAAAGTTTCACCACAACATTAGAGGCTTAGGTATCACCAGGCAGCTTTTTCGCTCCTCTCAAGTGAGTAGCTTTCGAAAGCTTGACGTGAAAGAATAAAGCAAATAGGAAAAAAGAGTACGGGGATATTTAGCTATTTAGCCTTAGATAAAGGTGACTTGGTAAGACCTGAATCTGGAACAAAGATTGGATGAAGAATTGCTTTTTCTTTAGCGGGAATGGCACCACCTTTTTATTTAACAACTGCCGCCCTGCTTTTTCTTTAGCGGGAATAGGATGCACTTACCGACTGGATCAGGCTTGTATTCGTGTATTAAATCTGCAATATCTTCACTTGAGTATTTTACAGGCTTTCTAGACTAATCAAATATATACTCAATATCAGTGAACACTTTGCTGAGGGTGGATGTAATTCAGCTCGCCTAAAATAAAAGGAGAGTAAGACTGAAAAGGAGGCTTCATCTTTCTTTTTATTCCCCAATTCGCTCTTGCTCGCTGCTACTAACAGGGTCTCGGTTGATTTCCCTTCCTTTAGCTACTAAGATGTTTCAGTCGTTACGTTTGAAAAGTACAAAGAGCACAGACTAGCCATGGAGCTTGGATACGGTTTCTCGATTAGGTATCCATAGTATCCTTTCCGAAGGTAGGGGCTCGGCCTCCGTGAAAGGAAAAATAGCTTTCTGTTCAGGTGAGGCGGTTTATATTCACCTCCTCTTACTAATGAGTGTAGGGCTGACCTTCCTTCCACTTTTTTCAATATCAAAATCATTTTCATGAGATCTCTTGTAGTCGTGAGACAGATCTCCTTTTTTCAAATAGGGAAAGCAAATCCTCAGCAAGGAAAGTCGGTCATGGAAAGTTTGATCAATGAGCCAGCAATCCAGCAAACCCCCCTTAGTCATCTGTATAAAAAGAGAGAAACTGATTGAGGTTTAAGGTAGGGGCTCGACTCAAGGGGTCCTTATATAAAGTCATTAGTCTCTAAACTATGTTCTACCATAGGATTATGAATATTACCCTTGCTATACTAGTGGATCCATCTAGTTCATGTTATCATGTTTGGTTTACCTAGGCAAGTAGACCACACTTCATTGGTGATGTCATGCCTGGTCACCTGAACCAAGGGGGTGTCATGCATTGGAGTCCAAGTTATAGCTGCTTGGTCTATATCGGTTGAGGTCTCTTCCCATATATGTATGATCTATATACATTATACAAGTTGAATATTTTACAAGCATGTTTTACCACAAGCATTGATCATGCATCTCATATTGAGATTATATATCCATTGATTATGATTATTCATTTTGAATATATAAGCTTATGTCCTTGGTGCATTGCATCCCGCATACTTAGTACATTCAACATACTAACGCATACTCTATTGCTACATGATATTACCTTGTAAGGATCAGAGTTCCATTTGATCATCCTTCTCTATGTGGCTAGTTCATTCTCCAAAAAAGCTTTTGGTGAGTCCTCACTGTGAGGATAATATCTACTTTATTTCATGCTATGATGAGACTTGTTCCTTATTTTGGATGCTTATATTATGAGAGTGATCTCGAGAAGTTTCTTGGCCCCTGATTCATTCTAAAGTAGAGGTGTTGTTGTATACTAAGTTTGTATATGCTTTTAAGCTTGACTCTTCTTATGTTTATATGTTTATGAAAGATTTCCCTTAGTCCCTTTTCCCTTTTTATACTTGACTCTTTTGTTGATGTTTATTTTACTTCCGCAACCAAGGATGTGTGCATGTTACAATTAGGAGGCTTGTTTGGGTTGTCTTCGGACTACTCATTCACCATGTCACGTCTATGATCTAGGCTTGGGTTGTGACATGCTTATTTTCAGATAATGAGGTTGTTAATAGCCCTCGAAGATCTACCAAACCACATTGATTAGAGTCTTATTCATTGTTGTGAAGCACACCACAATTATGAATAGGAGGCTATGAGGCATTTTAGGAAATGTTCCACTTCTTCATGATCTATGTCATTATTGATATGTAAAGATAAGGCTTTCCCCCTAGTGAATTCTCTTTGAACTTCTTGATCATTCCTCTACCAAGAGGAAGACTAAGGAGAGAGCATACTCGAGGAGCAATCAACCCTTCCGGCTCCTCATGCTCCTTAAGACGGAGGGGTAGCCTATCATTAGTTTTGGGATGCCATCACAATGTTGGCCCATACTATTTCCAACCAAATTAATCAAGGGGCCCAAGCCCCTCATGCTCCGGCCTCAAGGGTTAGGGATTTCACAAGAATGAACCCTCTGGAGTTTCATGGGTGTAAGGTAGAGAAAGATCCTTAAGAGTTCATCCATGAGGTGTATAAGGTTCTATCTATCATGAGAGTTGATTTGGAGGAGAAAGCAAAATTATCAGCCTACCAACTCAAGGGTGTGGCCCAAATTTGGTTTGCTCAATGGAAATTGGAGAGGTGAGATGATGGTGCTATTTTTTAGGAGGAGTTCAAAGCCGCCTTCTTCAACCACTTCTTTCCTTTGAGTTTTGAGAGGCCAAAATAATGGATATAATGAATCTTAAGAAATGCTCCATGAGTATGAGGGAGTATGTTCTCAAGTTCAACAAACTTTCCAAGTAAGCTCCACATTTGGTTGCCGACACAAGAGCTAGAATGAACAAATTTGTGTTGGGAGTATTTTACTTGGTTAATGAAGAGCATTGTACCACCATTATAGTGAGTTATATAGATTTGTCTCGGCTCATGAATTTTTATGAACAACTCGAGGGGGAAAATCTTAGGAAGAGGAGAAGTGGGGAGTCCAAGAAGACCCGATTTGAAGGTGGTTTCCAAGGTTCTAAGGGTGGTCGATTTCCATAAGGTCACAAGTTCTAAGGTAAAGGGTCCTCCAATGATCCTAACAAAATATTTACTAATGATGGGGTGTCTAACCCAAGATTCCAAGGTGGCAATGGTGGGATGACCCATCCTAAGTGCCAAAAGTGTGGGAAAAACCATGGTGGTCCATGTTTGAAAATTCTAATGCTTGTTTTGGTTGTGGTGAGATGGGTCACAAGGTTATTGATTGTCCTCATAGTCAAAACAAGGGTATAGAAGGTGATCCTCAAGGCCATGATGCTAATGTATGTCAAAGGGCAAAAGAGAGGCCAACAAGGGGGTGCTCCAAGGCAAAATAGGTTCTATGCTCTCTAAGGAAGGCAAGGAGTGGATGAGGTGCCTGATGTTGTTACTGGTATGTTAAAGGTTTTTAATTATGATTTGTATGCATTGATAGATTCAAGTTCCACTCTTTCTTTCATTACTCCTTTTGTTGCCAATAAGCTTCATGTGTGTACCGAGTTGTTGTGTGAACCTTATGAAGAGTCTATAGAGATTGTCTTATATCCATATTGCATAAAGTCTTTCCTTGTGATTTTGTGAACTTGATATGGTGAATTTTGGTATTATTCTTGGGATGGATTAGTTACATGCACATCATGCTTCAATTGATTGTAGAACTTGTAAGGTGAGATTCAAATTCCCTAATGAACCCATCTTTGAGTGGGAAAGTTGTAATGTGGTGGTTAAGCTTAGATTCATTTCTTATATTAAAGCTCAAAATTTGATTTCTAAAGGTTGCATTTATCACCTTGTAAGGGTTACCGATGCTGAGTCTAAAGTCCTTCCTATTGAGTTGATTTCGGTGGTCAATGAGATTCTTGATATCTTTCATGATGAGCTTTCTGGTGTTCCTCTTGAAAGGGAAATAGACTTTGGTATAGACCTCCTTCCCTATATACAACATATTTCTTTTTCCCCTTACTGTATGGCCCTGGCTGAGTTGAAGGATCAATTGAGGGATTTGTTGGACAACGGTTTTATAAGGCCTAACAAGTCACTTTGGGGTGCACCAATGTTGTCTTTAAAGAAAAAGGATGGTTCCCTTAGAATGTGCAGGTTACCAGCAACTTAATAGTGTTACTATAAAGAACAAGTACCCTCTACAAAGGATTGATGACCTTTTTGATCAACTATAAGGGGCTAGTCACTTTTCTAAGATTGATCTTCGTTCTGGATACTACCAAGTGAGAGTGAGGGAGTGTGATGTTCCTAAGATGACTTTTTAGACTAGGTATGGGCATTTTGAATTAGTGGTTATGTCTTTTGGGTTGACTAATGCACCAACTATATTTATAGATCTCATAAATAGGGTCATTAAACCCTACCTTGATATGTTTGTGGTGGTCTTTGTTGATGATATATTGATTTATTCCCAGGGAAACGAAGAGAATGTGAATCACTTGAGGGTGTGTTACAAATCTTTAGGGATAAGAGGTTGTTTGCTAAATATGAAAAGTATAAATTTTGGTAGAGAGAGGTTACTTTTCTAGGGCATGTGGTGTCAGGTGATGGCATTAAAGTGGACCCTAAGAAGACGGAGGTGATAAGAAATTGTCCTAGGCCTTTTACTTCGACGGATATAAGGAGTTTCTTAGGTTTGGTGGGTTGCTACCCGAGGTTTGTGAATGGTTTCTCTTATATTTTTCTTCCCTTATGACAAAGTTGACCAAAAAGAAGGCAAAATTTGTTTGGATTGATGAGTACGAAAAGTGTTTTTAGAATTTGAAAGATAAGCTTATCTTCGCTCCTGTCTTGGCTCTACTGGAATGGTTAGAAGGGTTTTTGGTTTATTGTGATGCCTCAAGACTTGGTTTGGGGTGTGTTTTTATGCAAATGTCAAGGTGATAGCATATGTCTCTTGGCAACTTAAGGTGCATGAGCGGAATTATACCACCAATGATCTTGAATCTGCAACCGTACTATTTTCTTTGAAAATTTTATGTCACTATTTGTATAGGGTTCCTGTTGATGTGTTTATCGACCACAAGAGTCTCCAATATGTGTTCACATAAAAAGATCTTAACTTGAGACAAAGAAGGTGGCTAGAACTCCTTAAGGATTATGACATAAGTGTGCACTATCATCTCGGCAAAGCTAATATTGTGGCCGATGCTCTAAGTAGAGTGTCCATGGGTAGTCTAGCTCATATTGATGTTGGTGAGAAGGAGGGGGCTAGAGAAGTTCACCGGTTAGCTAGGTTGGGGGCTAGGATAAATGAAGTTGAGAATGGTGGTGTAGTAGTTGCTGATGGTTCAAAATCTTCTTTGATTGAGGAAGTCAAGTCAAAACAAGACCTTGACCCTGCTTTGCTAGAGTTGAATGCTTTGGTGAAGGATGGTAGAGTGGAGGTTTTCTTCCAAAGGGGAGATGGTTCCCTTAGGTACCAAGGTAGGTTATGTGAGCCTAATGTTGATGACTTGAGAGATTTGATTTTGAAGGAGGCCCATAATTCATCTTATTTTATTCACCCCAGTTCCACAAAGATGTATAGAGACTTGAGGGAGGTGTATTGGTAGAGTGGTATGAAGAGAGATATTGCCAAGTTCGTAGCCAGTTGTCACAATTGCCAATAAGTGAAAGCCGAACATCAAAGCCTTGGTGGTGTAGCCCAAGACATAGAAATTCCTACTTGGCAGTGGAAGGAAGTCAACATGGATTTTGTGGTTGGGTTTCCTAAGACTAGGAAACACTTTGATTCTATTTGGGCTATTAGGATGATAAAGTTGGCTCACTTTCTACCGGTCAAAACCACTTATTGTGCCAAAGATTATGCCAAGTTGTATATCCATGAGTTGGTTAAATTGCATGGGGTACCCTTGTCTATTATTTCAGATCGTGGTGTTCAATTCACTTCTCATTTTGGGTGATCCTTCTAAAAGGGTCTTGGTACCAAGGTCAAGCTTAGCATGACATTTCATCCTCAAAGGATGGCTAAGCCGAGAGAACTACCAAAACTTTTGACTATATGCTTAGAACTTGTGTTTTGGAGTTTAAGAGTAGTTGGGATGAACATCTTTCACTTATTGAGTTTGCTTACAACATAGCTACCACTCTTGCATTGGCATGGGTCCCTTTGAAGCTTTATATGTTAAGTGTTGTAGATCCGCGGTTAGATGGTTTGTGTCATGACCCAAGCTTAGGGCCTAGACCTCACGCAGTGAATGGGGAACTCGAAGGAAAACCAAACAAGCCTCTTAGCATATCAATCAAACATCCTTGGTCATGGAAGCAAAATAACAACCACAAGAGATATAAATAACGGAGAAGAGACTAAGGGAAGTCTTTGATAATCATAAAATACTCAAGAGTCAAGCTCATAGCATAGATACATCAATTATTCCAACAACATCTCTAACATAGATTGGAGCGGGGACCAAGACACTTTCTGGGCTCACCCTCATAGTATGAAGTGTTCAACATAAAGAGATATCAAGTAGTAAGTGTAACATAGCTAGTGTCCCCGGACTTAAGGACTCACAAAAGGTTATTTTCCAAAATGCCAAAACTAGCCACGTGGTGGATGATCAAGAGATGCTCCAATTCCTACATGGTAACATCATGTAGGCATAGAGTATGTATTAATATGTTTGAATATACTAAGTATGTAGGATGCAATGCAACATGACAAAAGCCTATATAGTTAAAATGTATAATCATAAGCAATGGATAAGTATAATATAAATATGGCATGTATGATCAATCTAGAAGTAAAACATGCTTGTGAATCATATAACTTATATAGAATATAATACATGTGTGGGAAGATACCATAATCACAGTCCAAGCAACTATTACTTAGAATCCAAGGCATGTCACCCCCTTGGAAGGTGATTGAGGTATCTACCCCTTAACATGGTAGTATGGGCATGTCATCCCCCCAACAAGGTGGTCGAGGTATCTACCCCTCAACATGGTAGTATGGGTATGTCACCCCCAACAAGGTGGTTGAGGCATGTCACCCGCTCAACAAGGTGATTTGGCATGTCACCCCAACAAGGTGTGGTCAATTACAACACTATAAATACTTGTCATGAATTCAATGCACACATGCAATCCCTTAATCATCATAAAGTCACTTGACTTGTAAACTATGTAGTAGATCATCAACATGGGGATCCTTGTCAAGACATTTTATCAAACACTTGATGGGTATATAATACTAGATAAAAGTCATGCAATTCAAGACTGAAATAATATGAGAAAACTCAATGTAAATCAACCCAACAACATATAGTAAAACCCTCATGTAATATACCTTGAAATCTATCGTCAAATCTCAAAATAGATCATAGTTTCATAGCTTAAAACATGCATAGTCTTAATAGGCAAAACCAATTCATAGTATAAGCTTAAAATAGACAAACATGCATATTCAATCAACATTTCATAAAACCCCAAAAGAATTTATAATCAAAATCCATGATAAGAGATACCCATAGAAGATACAATTGGAAACAAGCATTTTTCATAAAAAGAAAGTGAAAGGACCCAATGGATGAAACTCACATACCTTAAACTCGAGTTTTCTTTATATAGATTTGAAGGAAACTTAAAGCTTGATTTGAGTTCTAAAGATCCAGAATTAAGCTTGGGACACTTGAATTTGGATGAAATATTTGGTTAAGTCTTTGTGAGGGTTCTGAGAGGGTACTGAGTGATATAGAGTTGAAAAATGGCTAAGTATAGTGTATTTCATGTGTAAAAAGTCATGGTGCCATGATCCCAATGCCTTAGGCCGAAACTGAAAATTATGGAAGTGATAACACTGCTCCGCGCTAGGTTCGCGACTATTTTACGAAAGTTACCAAAAATTATTTTTCGCTATGGGTCTTCTAAAATCTAAGTTATACCCATTTCCCACTCAATTTTGCCCATTGATCAAGAATATGAAGTCATATTTTTGGTATCACACACTAATTTTGAGATGTATGAAAATTAAGATTATGGGCATTTTCGAAGCACATTTTTGGGGCATTTTGATATCTCCCCCTTGGAAATATTCGTTTCCGAATGCCAAAGAAACATACATGAAATAAGTAATCATGAAGATTTCATCTTGACATGAATGCAACAAATACATTTAAATATCATTTCAAAAATCACAACATGAATGTCAAAAATCACCATAAACTTATCGACATAAACATGAATGCATGTAAAATGATATAAGGGGTGAAAATTAAGACTTAAAATCATAAAGCGGATTTACATTAGTACCTTTGGCTTGAATATAGTGGAAGATATACATATATCGCTTTCTTATGTCTGCATTGGCTTCCCATGTGGCACTTTCCATTTGTTGGTTCCACCAAAGGACCTTGACGGAAGCTACATCTTTGTTTCTCAACCTCTTCACTCATCTATCCAAAATCTCCACCGGAACATCCTCATAAGTCAAATTATCTTCTACAAAACCCATAGCACCCCAGGGCACTATAGCACTTGGGTCACCCACACTCTTACTCAACATGGACACATGGAAGACCGGATGAATCATATTTATCTCCCTAGGCAACTCTAACTCATAATCAACCTTACTAATCCTCCTCAAAACTCGATAAGGACCCACATACCTTGGGCTTAATTTCTCCTTCTTGCCAAATTGAACCACACTTTCATGGGTGAGACTTTCAAATAGACCTATTCACTAACCTAAAACTCAAGATCCCTTCTCCTCACATTGGAATATGACTTTTGTCTACTTTGGAATATTTTCAATATCTCCCTTATGACCTCACCTTCTCCAAGGCTTCCATGACCAAATCTAGACCCAGCAAAACCATTTCCCCCACTTCAAACCACCCAACTGGGGATCTACAATGCCTACCATAAAGAGTTTCAAAGGGAACTATGAGTGGTAGTTATTGTTGTAAGCAAATTCAATGAGTGGAAGATGTTCATTCCAACTACCCTTAATCTCCAAAACACAAGCTCTAAGCATATCCTTAAGAGTTCGAATAGTCCTCTCGGATTAACCATCCGTTTGAGGACAAAGGCCATGCTAAGCTTAACTTTGGTACCCAGACCTCTTTGGAAAAACCTCCAATAGTAAGAAGTGAATTAATAACCACAATCCAAAATGATAGACAAGGGCACCCCTGCAATCTAACCAACTCATAAATGTACAATTTGGCATAATCTTTAGCACCATAAGTAGTTTTGACAGGTAAGAAGTGAGCCAACTTTGTCATTCTATCCACAACAACCCAAATAGAGTTAAAATGTTTCCTAGTCTTAGGCAACCCAACCACAAAATTCATGTTGATCTCTTCCCACTTTCAAGTAGGAATCTCTATATCTTGGGCTAGTCCACCCAACCTTTAATGTTCGGCTTTCACTTATTGACACTTGTGACATCCGAATATGAACTTAGCAATGTCTCTCTTCATACCATCCCAGCAATACACTTCCCTTAAGTATTTATACACATTTGTAGAATTGGGGTGAATGGAATAGGATGAATTATGGGCCTCCTTTAAGGTCAATTATTTTAAATCACCCACATTTGGCACATATAATCTACCTTTGTACCTACGGGCACCATGTCCCCATTGGGAGAAAACCTCCACTTTACCATCTCTCACCAAGGCCTTCAACTCTAGCAAGGAGGGATCAAGATATTAGTTTGCTTTTACCTCCTCAATCAAGGAAGATTTAGACCCATAAAAAACCACTACACCACCATTGTCAACCTCATCCAACCTAAACCCTAATCTAGCCAACTAATGAACCTCTCTAGCCACCTCTTTGCCACCATCATCAACATAAGCAAGACTACCCATAGACACCCTACTTAAAGCATCGGCCACAACATTAACTTTGCCAGGGTGATAATGCACACTCATATCATAATCCTTAAGGAGCTCTAACCACCTTCTTTGTCTCAAGTACAGATCTTTTTGTGTGAATACATATTGGAGACTCTTGTGGTCAGTGAATGCATGAACATGAACCCCATACAAGTAGTGACACCAAATTTTCAAAGCAAATACCATGGTCACCAATTCAAGATCATAGGTGGAATAATTCTTCTCATGCACCTTAAGTTGTCTAGAGGCATATGCTATAACCTTACCACATTGAATCAAAACACACCCCAAATCATTTCTTGAGGCATCATAATATACAACAAGTCCTTCTAACCCGGTAGAGCTAAGATAGGAGCAGAGATAAGCTTATCTTTTAAAGTTTGGAAACTCTTTTCATACTCATCGGTCCACACAAATTTAGTGTTCTTTTGTGTCAATTTAGTCATAGGAGAAACAATAAAATAGAAACCATTCACAAACCTCCGACAATAACTCACTGAGCCTAAGAAACTTCTAATGTTCGATGGAGTCAAATGTTTAGGCCAATTTCTAATCACCTCTGTTTTCTTGGGATCCACCTTAATGCCAACCCCTGATACCATAGTCCCTAGAAAAGCAGAATTTTTCAACCAAAACTCACATTTCTCCTATTTTGCATACAACCTCTCCTCCCTCAAAATTTGTAGCATCACTTTCAAGTGATCCACATGCTTCTCCTCACTATGGGAATAGATGAAGATATCATTAATAAATACCACCACAAACAAGTCAAGGTAGGGTTTCAATACCCTATTCGTAAGATTCATAAATATAACTGGTGCATTAGTCAACCCAAAAGACCTAACCACAAACTCAAAGTGCCAATACCTAGTCCGGAAAGTCATCTTGGGAATGTCACACTCCTTTATTTTCACTTGGTGGTACCCGAACCTAAGATCAATCTTAGAAAAGTGACTAGCCCCTTGAAGTTGATCAAAAAGGTCATTAATTATTGGTAGAGGGTACTTGTTCTTTATGGTGACTCTATTAAATTGCCGATAATCAATGTATATTCTAAGAGAACCATCCTTTTTCTTCACAAATAACATTTGTGCACCCCAAAGTGACTTACTAGCCCTTATAAAACCCTTCTCCAATGAATCGCTCAATTGCTTCTTCAACTTTGTCGGGGCCACATGATAAGGGAGAATTGAAATGGGTTGAGTATCGAGTAAAAGGTCTATACCAAAGTCTATTTCCCTTTCGGGAGAAACACCAAGAAGCACATATGGAAAGATATCAAGAAACTTATTATCCACTGAAACTGACTCAATAGGAAGGACTTTGGACTCAACATCCCTATCCCTAACAAGATGATAGAGACAACCCTTCAAAATCAACTTTTGGGCTTTAAGACAAGAAATGAATCTACCCTTGACCACCACATAACAACTTTCCCACTCAAGGATGGGTTCATTAGGGAATTAGAATTTCACCCTACAGGTTCTACAATCAATAGAAGCATAATATGCATGCAACCAATCGATCCCAAGAATGATATCAAAATCCACCATATTTAATTCAACAAAATCACAAGGCAAGATTTTATGGAAGAAGATGACAGGATAATTTCTATAGACTCTTTTAGCAATAATGTAATCGCCAATTGGAGTAGACACTTCATAAGGTCCACACAACAATTCGGGACTAACATGAAGCTTTTTGATAATAGAAGGAGTAATAAAAGAAAGAGTCGCACCCAGGTCTGTCAATGCATACATATCAAAATAAAAAACCTTTAACACACCGGTGAAGACATCGGGCACCTCATCTATCCCTTGTATCCCTTGAAGAGCATAAAATCTATTTTTCGTTGGAGCATTCCTTGCTAGCCTCCTCTCGCCTTTTAACTCACATTTGCACCTTGGCCTTGTGGACGACCATCTATACCTTTGTTGTGAGCACAAGGATAATCAATCACCTTATGATCCACTTCTCCATAATTATAACAAGCATTAGAGTTCCTCAAACACGGGCCATTATGGCTCCTACCATACCTTTGACACATAGGGTTAGGCACCACACCACCACTACCTTTGAATCAACGATTGTCATTATCAAACCTCCTATTAGGATCATTGGAAGACCCTTGGACTTAAAACTTGTGACCTTGTTGAAACTGGCCACCCTTGGAATTTTGGAATCTACCTTCAAAACGAGCCCTCTTAGACTCACCACTTCTTCTCTTTCTATGATTTTCCCCCTTTAGTTATTAGACATATGTCATGAGGTGAACAAATCCATATCGCTTATTAGCATGGCGGTAGGACACTCCTCATTAACCAAGTTGGATATACTCGACACAAATTTGTTCATCGTAGATTTAGGCTCGACAACTAATTGTGGGCCATACTTGGAGAATTAGTTGAACTTGAGGGCATACTCCCTCACACTTGTAGACCCTTGCTTAAGTTTCATAAATTCCATCATTTTAGCCTCCCTTAGCTCGATAGGAAAGAGCCAAGTAAGAATTCCCCTTCTCCACGGAATAATATTATCATTGAGTGAATAGATTTATCATTCCCCTTCTCCATCTTCCATTGAGTGAATATCATTATCATTGAGTAAGTTGCATTATAATTCCCCTTCTCCATGGAATAGCATTATAATTGAGTGAATATCATTATCATTCCCTTCATTTTAGCCCCCTTAAACTCATAGAATAGCATTATCATTCCCCTGCTCCATCTTCCATTGAGTGAACCAAGTTTGAGTCACCCCTTTGTGTTGGTAACAGAAAAATCTTCTTTTTCCTCTGAATTAACTCCCGTAATTCAAAATACCTATATAATTCATCGATGAATTCCTGTGGATCCTCATCCACCTTAGATCTATGGAGTCCGGTGGATTTATCTTAGTAAAATCCTTTATCCTTGAGTCCAGAGTACGAGCGTCAAGAGCATGGGCCCCTTGGTTGATTTGATTGGTTATAGCATGACCAACATAGTGATATAAAACTAAAACTCATCATGGGCCACTCTCCCATCTTGAGGAGCTTGAAGATCGGGAGGGGTCGATTGCTCCTTGAGTGAATGGGCTCTCCTTAGTCTTCCTCTTGGAATAGGCATGATCTTGAATAGCAAAGAACATTGGTTAGAGGAAAAAACCTTACCTTACTTCTAAATCATGACATAGATCATGAAGAAGGGAAACATTTTCTAAAATGTCTCATAGCCTATTACTCATAGTTGTGACAAACTTCACATCTCTGAATAAGACTCTAATCGATGCAGTGTGTTATATTTTAAGGACCATTAACAACCTAGTGCTTCGATACCAAGTTTTTCATGACCTAAACCTACGGCATAGACGTGAGACGGTGAATGGGGAACCCAAAGGAACCCCAAATAATCCTCTTAGCATATCAATCACACATCCTTGGTCGCAGAAGCAAAATAAAAACAACAAGAGGTATAAATAAGGGAGAAGAGAGTAAGGGAAGTCTTTGATAATCATAAAATACTCAAGAGTCAAGATCACAACATAGATACTTCAATTGTTCGAATAACACCTCTAATATAGATTGGAGCAGGGACCAAGACACTTTTCGGGCTCACCCTCATAGTATCAAGTGTTCAACATAAAGAGATATCAAGTAGTAAGAGTAGCATAGCTAGTGTCCCCGAACTTGAGGACTCAGTAAAGTTTGTCTTCTCAAATGCCAAAACTAGCCATGTGGTGGATGATTGAGAGGTGCTCCTGTTCCTACATAGTAATATCATGTAGGCATAGGGTATGCATTAGTATGTTTGAGTGTACTAAGTATGTAGGATGCATAATCATAAGCAATGGATAAGTATATTATCTATATGGCATACATGATCAGTGCTAGAAGTAAAACATGCTTGTAAATCAAATAACTTGTATAGAACATAATACATGTATGTGAAGAGACCATAATCATAGACCAAACAACTATTACTGGGAATCCAAGGCATATCAACCCCTTGGAAGGTGATTGAGGTATCTACCACTCAACATGGTAGTATGGGCATGTCACCACCCAACAAGGTGGTGATGTATCTATCCCTCAACATGGTAGTATGGGCATGTCACCCCCCAACAATGTGGTCGACGTATCTACCCTTCAACGTGGTAGTATGGGTATGTCATCCCCCAACAAGGTGGTTGAGTCATGTCACCCCCTCAAGAAGGTGATTGGGCAGGTCAGCCCCCAAAACAAGGTGTGGTCAATTATAACACAATAGATACTTTTCATGAATTTAATGCATATGTACAATCCCTTAATCATTATAAAGTCACTTAACTTGTAAAACATGCAGTAGATCATCATCAACTTGGGAATCCTTGTCAAGATATTTTATCTAACACTTGGTGGGTGCGTAATGCTAGTTTAAAATCATGAAATCCAAGAGTGAAATAATATGAGAAAACTCAATGTAAATCAACGCAACAATATATAGTAAAACCCTCATGTAATATACCTTGAAATCCATCATCAAATCTCATAATAGATCATAGTTTCATAGCTCAAAACATACATAGTCTCAATAGGCAAATCCAATTCATAGTATACGCTTAAAATAGACAAGCATGCTTCAATTAACATTTCATAAAATCCCTACATAATTTATAATTAAAATCCATAAAAAGTGATACCTATAGAAGATACAACTTACAAACATGCAATTTTCATAAAAAGGAGAATTGGGCTCCATGGGTGAAAGGACCCAATGGATGTAACCTAGATACCTTAAACTTGGGTTTTCTGGATATAGATTTGAAGGAGACTTAAATCTTGATTTGAGTTCTTGAGATTCAGAACTGAGCTTCGGACACTTGAATTTGGATGAAATATTTGGTTAAGACTTAGAGAGCGTTTTGAGAGGGTCTTGACTGATATAAAGTTGAAAAATGGCTAAGTATAAGATATTTCAAATGTTGAAAGGGAATGGGGCCATAACCCAATATGTTAGGACAAATTAGAAAATTAAGAAAGTGATAACACTACTCTGCGATGGGTCCACGTCGTGGAGACATCACAGACCCACACTATTTTGCAAAAAGTTGGCATAAATTGTTTTCACTGCGGGTCTTCTAAAATCTGGGTTATACCCATTTCGCACTCAATGTTTCCCCTTGATCAAGAATATGAAGTCAGATTTTTGATATCATACATAAATTTTGAGATATATAGAAATTATGATTATGGATATTTCCAAAGTACATTTTTTCAGCATTTCACTTTGATATGGGGGAGATGGCTTTATTAGGCCCAGATTTGGTTATGAAGGCCTTGGAAAAGGTAAGGTTGATAAGGGAGAGGTTGAAGGTGACCCAAAGTAGACAAAATTCCTACTCCAATGAGAGAAGAAGAGACCTTGAGTTTCATGTTGATGATTGGGTTTACTTGAAAGCCTCACCTATGAAGGGTGTGGTCTAGTTTAAAAAAAAAGGGAAATAGAGCCAAGATTTGTGGGACCTTATAGAAACTTGAGGAGAATTTGTAAAGTTGCATATGATTTGGAGTTAGCTAGGGTGATAAATATGGTTAATTTGGTCTACCATGTGTCCATGTTGAGAAAGTGTGTGGGTGACCCAAGTGCTATAGAGCCCTTGGATGTTGTGGGTGTTATATAAGATAATTTGACTTATGAGGAGGTCCCAATGGAGATTTTGTATATACAAGTGAAGAAGTTAAGAAATAAAGATGTAGCTTCCATCAAGGTCCTTTGGATGAACCAGCAAGTCTAAAGTACCACGTGGGAAGCCAAGGCGGATATGAGAAAGCGATATCTATATCTCTTCCACTCTACTCAAGATAAAGGTACTAATTTAAGTCCCCTTTATGATTTAAAGTCTTAAGTTTTAGCCCTTATGTCATTTTGCATGCATTCATGTCATAGTAACAAGTTTATGGTGATTTTTGATGCTCATGTTGAGACTTTTTGAAAATAATGTTTAAATGCATTTGTTTCCATCAGCCGTGCTAAAATCTTCATGAGTACTTCTCTTATGCACATTTTTTGACATTTGGGGATGAATATACCTAAGGTGGAGATATTGAAAAAGCCCAAAAAATATGCTTCAAAAATGTCTACAATCGTAATTTCTATATATCTCAAAATTCATGCGTGATATCAAAAATTCCACTACATATTCTCAATCAGGGAAAAAATTGAGTGGGAAATGGGTATATCCCAAATTTTAGAGGACCCATAGAAAAAAAATAAATTTTGCTTTTTTACAATTTTCAGTGTGCATCTGCAACAAGGCCGCGATGCATACTACGCATGAATCAGCACAAAAAGTTCCTCCATGAGAGGTCCACATCGTGGACTAGATGCGAATCAGTTCAAATTTTTCCTTAGTTTTATTCATTTTGTCCAAGGGCATTGGTTTCATAGCCCCATGCCCACTTATGCATGAAAACACCCATACTTAGCCATTTTTTAACTCTATATCACTCAAAACCCTCACAAAAACCTCTCCAAGATTTAGCCAAATATCTCATTCTAATTTCAAGGATTTCAAGCCTAACTTTGGAACTCAAGGATTCTCTTCTAATCTCAAGAAAATCAAGTTTGAAGTATGTGGGTTTCATCCATTGGATCCTTTCACCCATGGAGCCCAATCTCCCTTTTTATGAAGATTGCATGTTTTCAAGTTGTATGTTCTATGGGTATCTCTTATTATGGATTATAATTATAAATTATATTGGGGATTTATGAAATGTTGATTGAATATGTATGTCTATCTATTTCAAGCTTATACTATGAATTAGTTTTGTCTATTGGGACTATGCATGTTTAGAGCTATGAAACTATGATCTATTATGAGATTTGATGAAGGATTTCAAGGTGCCCTGCATGAGGCTTTTACTATATGTTGGTGGGTTGATTTATATTGAGTTTTCTGATAATATTATACTCTTGAATTGCATGATTTTGAACAATCAGAACCCACCAAGTATTTGATAAAATGTCTTGACAAGGATTCTTAAGTTATTGATGATCTATTACATGGTTTATAAGTCAAATGACTTTATAATGATCAAGGGCTTGCATGTATACATTGAATGCATGAAAAACCTCTATGATGTGGCAAGTAGACCACATCTTGTTGGGGGGTGACATTCCCAATCGCCATGTTAAGGGGTGACATGCCTCAATCACCTTATTGGGGTGTGACATGCCCAATCACCATGTTGAGCAGTGACATACCTCAATCACCTTATTGGAGGGTGACATTCCTAATCACCTTGTTGAGGGGTGAGTACCTCAATCACCTTGTTGGGAGGTGACATACCCAATTACCTTGTTGAGGGGTGAGTACCTTAATCACCTTACAAAGGGGTGACATGCCTTGGATTCTAAGTAGTAGTTTGCTTGGTCTATGTTGATTATGATCTCTTCCCACAAGTGATACATACTATGCAAGTTATATTTTTTACAAGCATATTTTACTCCAAGCATTGATCGTGCATGCCATATTGATATTATACTTATCTATTACTTATGATTATGCATTATGAGTATATTGTCTTATGTCTTATTGCATTGCATCCTACATATGTAGTACATTCAAATGTACTAACGCATACTCTATGCCTACATGATATTGCCCTGTAAGGATAGGTGCACCTCTCGATCATCCTCTACATGGCTAGTTTTGGTACTTCAGAAAATAAGCTTTAGTGAGTCCTCAAGTCCGAGGACACTATCTATACTACTGTTGTTATTTGATATTTCTTTATGTTGAACTCTTGTTACTATGAGGGTGAGCCCGAAAAGTGTCTTGGCCCTCACTCCATTCCATGTTAGAGGTGTTGTTGGATAATTGATGTACTTATGCTATGATCTTGACTTTTTTTATGATTTTATACATATCAAGACTTCCCTTAGTCCTGCTTCCCTTATTTATATCTCTTGTGTTGTTTATTTTGCTTCCGCGATCAAGGATGTGTGACTGATATGCTAAGAGGCTTGTTTGGGGTCCATTTGGGTTCCTATTCGTCATGTCACATCTAGGCCCTAGGCTTAGGGCATGACAGAAACCCTAATTGGGAGCCACTAAACTCCTCCCTCACATCTAACCTACTTGTCGCTGCACCCTTGGGCCTCGTGAATACTCTACTCTGGAGAATGAACATGATCAACGATATCTAGAAATGATCAACTTGATATCACCTGTGGATGTGTACTCGTCCTTATTTGAGGCCCTAAACCCCATATAATGTAACAGATCTGCTAGTCCTCAATAGGAAAGATAGCTATAGCATATATAGAGAGCTCCTAGAATCTAGCCTCATGCTGTGACACTGTCATCTACCCATGCTCAAGTCATACAAACTGGTCCCGTCGTCGATCCCTGAAACTCCTGGGCATAAATCTAGTCATAAAGGCTTTTATGAACTCTGCCCAAGTCATTAGCATGACATCTGCTTACCTGGTGTCTCTGTAGGTTCGCTATCGCTGTCTAGTGGCCCAATCTAGCTAATACGTAGTAAATTCCACACTGCGGGACTCTAACAATTGCAAAGGCTGTAGTTGCTCTGTACATACCACTAGAAACTTCCGCACATCCTCTCTTGCAACTCCCAAAAATCTCGGCAAGGTCAATTTGAGAAAGTACCCAAGTAGTCGCTTGTCCTAAAATGGTATGGCTTTCCTTGGCTATGTCAAAACATTTGGAGAGATAGGATCTATTTGGTGCCTGGTCTAGAGGAGCTGGACCTAGCGTCGCACCCTACTGTACGGCTCCAAGCACTACTATGAACTGTCCAATGGCTGTCTATACCTCTGGTGCAACTATAAGGGCAGCTAGGAAAGCTGGAGCCCCTTGTTGTGAGGGAATTGGGACATTTCGTCCCTGCTCGATGGGCTTGAGAGACTGCTCACTTTCTGAGACTGATGGTGCAGCCTCACCTCGGTCCCAAGGTCGCACTTCATGCACCATATCTGCAAAAAAGGAATGAAGTCATATACCTAAAAATTGAAGGACCATTGACAATATCATACAAAATGAATAAATGACACAAGAAGTTTCCTAAGCATCTCTTATTCTCTTGTGATAAGACACAGACGTCTTTGCACCCATCAATAGGCCTCTACTAGATGATAGCTTTGTACAGCTGAGTAATGAACCTTAAGCTCTGATAATAACTTATTGTGACCCAGTTTTTGTCATATGGTGCCTGTCAGATTCCACCTGCAGGCAAGATAATTACCTAACCTAGGTTACCTATCTTGGATCTCTAATCACAACAATATAGATACAACAACATAAATCAGCTCAACCTATAAAGAATCTGGAAGTCAACTGTACAGAGCTACAATAGATACAAGCATGCACCTATATATTTATAATAATAATCATAGTATTTATATATAGGAATGATCCTACAAATACAAGCCACTTTATTGTACAAGGCCAATGTTTGGATACAGAAGACGGTCATCAAAAGGGAAGGAGACTGTGAAGTAGCTAGAGCTGTTGGTGCTCACCAAATGTCTCCTAAACGCTAATGAATCTCGTAAAGTTCAGTGCCCGCAGTTTAAACCTAGATCCACACCATGGGAAGATACAGAAATATAGGGGGTGAGTACTAGAAAAGACATCCAGTAGGCATTGTCGTCCCACTGAGTAAAATATTAAACATATAGAAAGTTCAAATATAGAGAACTACAAAAAATCTAGCAATTGAACAAAGATTAAGGAATAAGCATGTCTGAAAAATTCTCAAACCCCAGCAGAACCAACAAAGGTGATGTGTAATGATACCTATAGACAAAGACTAAGTAGGCTCACACCAAAACTACCACTGAATTGAGATAGAAATTGTATGCCAACTAGGCCCCCATAAGCCAAGAAGGTACACCCATGCACAATCAAGCTAACAGAATCACCACAAACCCAATTCTCCATATTACATGATCAAGGGTCAAGATGTACGTGGGTGTAATGCCCTAATATCTAAGCCTAAATGCCCCTGAGCCCCCATAAGCTCAAGGGGTACACCCATGCACAATATGGGAGTGAATTGGTGTATGAATCCATAGGTAATCAATCGGGTCCCCGACCTAAAGAATCTCATATTAATCGGGTCGCTGACCCATAGCATTATATCTCAACAGGGTCCTCGACTCAAAGCATCATAGTGGTGGGATGGATCCTCCATAGGAGAAAGAATCCCCATAACATAACAATAGCATCTAGACCTAAATATCAATCAACGGGGTCGCAGACCCAAGTATCACAAGGTGCTCGAGCGTCAAAATTGACATTCGTGGCTTAGATATCTTAGAATGTGGCCACCGAGATTCAGAACATGTGGAGAATTACCAGGACTTGGACTTTCAAACATATCCAATAAGTCTCAGAGCATAGGAAGCATCATCCAAGACTCATGATATAGCAACAGTCACTCACTCTGCCAATCTATCCAGATCTTAACCTTTAAAGTCATATCCTGCATCAAGAGAAGAGTCATACAACCCTTATAAGCATAACCATCACTTCCCTCAGATAACAACAAATAACCCTAGTTGACTAACAACAATATATAAGAGTGTAAATGTCACCGATCAGTGTAAACCCAAGCCTAACCAGGCCGAATACACTACAATCCAGCCAACCACATGTAATGAGAGTAAATAAAGGCAACTATAGTTATATTATAAGTATCTACAAAAACAAAGCTTACAGAATCATATATACGCCAGGACGAAATCACTTCACAACATATAATCACCGAACAACCTCATAGCAAACATATCTCAGTAGAATTAGGCTACACACCCATACAGATAAAAGCTAAGTCAGAATACATTCCTGTCCCATGGCATCAACTCATATACGACCTTTGCCAAGCCTCCCTACAGTCGATAATACCAAAACCCAGCCAATACTATTACTACCACTAATATAATTACCAACTTCAGGTTACAACCCTCAAAAAAATATATAATATGCATACAGAGTACAAACAATCATATACCACACATACATCGTAGCTTAATCAATAACCAATGCCTTTCCATACATTCCACCTAAATATTCATATATTCCGATTTAGTCTAAGGTTTAGAGAAGCCTAACCTCGTGGAAGATGATGCCTCACATCCGGAGTGAGTCCACCCAAGCATTTTTGCTCTTGATTGCTTCTTGATAGTGCTCAGAAATCAAAATGCAATTCACAAGGTTAACATGGTCATATTAGCCATAACATCTTAAAAAACAAGTGAAATTATGTAAATAACGCCTAAAATGAGGATAATAGGGCCTCACCAGAAATCCTGAATAAATGCCTGTAAAATGATCCCCATGTTACCTCGAGTATGTACCCAAAATTTTAGCCCAAACGGACCCAGAAGATTGAGAAACACCTCAAAATGAGGTTATATTCTTTATTGGAAAACATTTCTTTCAAAACTTTCTTGGTCAAGTATTTGCAAAAAATAACTAAATTTATTAAAATTCAAGCATATCACAACATTCCCCTCAAAAGGTAGAACAACTTAAACTCTAATTTCACTTAATTCCATTAAGAATTGATCGAGATATTAAAATATAAACTTTTCACATATTTCGAGATCATAACTAGTTAAAACAACATTTTTACTTTGAAATACACACCAAAATAAGAATCTGACGCGTCCACAAAGTTCCTTGTGAAAATCTAAGTCACGTTGCCTTTTGAATCATCAAAATTGATGTTATGGATTGAATTTTATGGCCGTGCAAAGTTCCTTTAGGAAACCCTTCACGATAAGACCTTTTATACGTTGGCTGCACCGTCCTAGGCCACATACCTAAGCCAACGGAGGCACCAAGCCACAAATGCATGTCTAGGCATGCCTAGCCTCCATGAAGGCCAGGATTTAGGCCCTGCTATCTTCCGTAATCATGCACCTCCGCGAATGCAGAGGGTTATTTTTTTAGTGTTGCACCAGCAACTGCAAAAACTTCCTCGGGGCATTCTCGGGCCATTCAATCTCCATTTTATGCATTAAAATAGTGCACCCATATGTATATCAATTTTTTGGATCCAATAGTGCAATCAAAATTTCTAACGGCACATCCTATAAAAAAATAAGGGTCCCACTTCTTGTCTACTAATTTTAGCTAAAAGAATTGAGAGGGTCAAAATGCAATCAAAAGCCCCATCAATTGAAGAAGGGTCGCGTTATGCTGTTTTTGATGTTCTAGAATTGACCATGCCATTAGATTCTGATTCTAAGCACATTTAGCTAGGGTTTTATAGAAAAGCACTTTTTAGATCCCGATCAAACTCATTTTGTAAATTTTGACTCAAATTCATATTGGGACGCTCCACCCATGGACCAACTACCCCTGCCAACCTAAATCAGTCATTTCAGAACTAATGAATCATTAGAATCCCATTCTGAGGCCATTATCTAGGGTTTTATTCGAAATCTCATTTTTATAGTTATAACTTCTCGTTATGTCGCAATTTCACATAATTCACAATTAATTCAACCTATAACCTTTCCAAAAGTCTCAGTAAGTCATAAAAGGCCTGAGATTATTATACATAAACTTAAATAAGCATCATAACCACAGAAATATAGAAATGACCCAGAGGTTATTACATAAGTATAGTTAGTTCATTGAATGACTTATTGAGAAGCTAAGGCCTATTTTCGTACAAAAGGGTTAGGAATTTCTTTATGAGATATATAGATAAAATAGAATGGCCTCCTAATCTCTTTCAATTACCGATACATAGTGATAACTCACCCTCCGAAGCATTGCAAGGTCTTTCATCATGATCGCTAATAGGGCTTTATAATTATGAAGGAAATATCAAAAGCAATTCTCAATCAACAGCTCCAGGTATGCAAACATGATGAAGCACATCTATTCTAGATATTAGAAATAACCATTTAGCATACAATCATAAAATAAACCCTTGGGATTCATTTTGAACCCCATACACACAAAGCAGATAAGCAATCCTGCTAAATTTGATATTTTAGATTTAATGCAATCATTTGAAATTAAATATGAGGTCTCCTTGATCTAGAATCCAATAAGTCATAGTTAAACTAACTTAGGCACTAGAAATACCAAAACATGATCGAAATAGACAAAAATTATGATGAAGCTCATTCTAGCACAAAAATCACCTCCATAAACTAATGGACCATAAAAAATTCAATCCAAGAACCTGAACTCAAAATGTCAATCAATGTCTAGCCTAAGTCAAACGTTGATCCAATTTCTAATTTTGGACCTAAAATTCATATAACAACTTTAAATCTGATTTCGACAACTCTTCTAGATCAATTTCTATATTCTAGAACTGATGAATAAATGGAATTCTATTTTGATACCTAAATCTCTAAATGACTCAAATTTAAAATAAGACGTCTTAAGCATTTAAAATTCAGTTCTTTATAAAAAATCAACTTTCTCACAAGATTTCCGAAAATTAATTTTCAAACTAATCAAATATGACTCAAGGCAGCTATTAAGAGTGATAAAATTGTAACACTTGAGAAAATTATCAAAATACTTCTAGATTAAGGATGCTCTCATAACACGTCTTCCCAAACTCATTTCGCAAATCTGAGACTAAAATTGTGATCAAGATGAAACATTATGTGAGGAAATGGTCTTGGTTGATTTTTAGAGAAACTAGATAGAAAAATAATTTTTCAATACAAAAATGCAATTCTAGAGAAGTGTGCGACATGTCCAGGTTGCGGACTTGTCGCGAATTTGCACTTAACTGGGGTTCTATTATTTTTTGCGGGGTTAGAAAATCTGATCAAATTTATTTTTATGAAAATCCCCAATAATGACTAAGTCTGCAATGCGGACTTGGTATGCTGAAGGAAAAAAAATTTAATTTTTCCGAGGAGGATTCCAGACTTTTCCGTCCTAAACTTACAACATGGTTAAAATAAGTTATTTTGAGCATAGAAGGGGTCTTAACACCCATTCTTAAGCCTTTCTAAACATCTAATGAAGACTAGGACTACGAAGAAGAGAGGAAGAGCGAGAGTTCAAGAGAATTGAGGGCGAATACTTACAAAGTTGATTGTTCAACTCCATACCAGGTATGTAAGGCTAAACTAAAATATGGAATAGTCATTCCATGTACCCCTATTGATGGTAATAGAAGGATTGTGGACGTATTGAGTCCCCACGCATGTTTACTTGAATGTTTGCTTGTAAATTATATACATTCAATGTATTTTCATATGTTGATCATCATCATAATCTTGATATTACTAATTAAATACTTTTCATGAGTTACTGCATAAATCCTATATATTATTTTATAAAAGTTTGCATGAATGAACCTAGGGATTGAGTCTAGAGCCTTGATTTGAGAATGTTGATCATGGTTGTGATGTTAGCACGATGAGAGGTTGATAGAACTTTATTGTCCCAAGAGTCCCCATAATTGAACTCTAAAGATTGGTCTAATTGATTGTCCTCTTAATGATTGGTCTAAGCTCCTTTGAAAGATATGATTGAGAATTAGGTCTATTAGATGATTAATAGGCCTTTAGAACTGATAGATTGATAAGAGTCCTTATGAGACTAATATATCTACTTGATTAAGATGGATTGCTTTTTGAGTATTGAGTCATTAGAGGAGTATTGAGCGACGAAATGAGTAAGAGTAATTCCAATTCAAACTCATTAACTAAGTTGCCAAGCATAGGTGAGGATTGAACCATTAAATCAGACATTCCCTCTTAATTAGAAGTCTTTAAAATAATAGAGGACTTGATTGATCTAATCCATTATGTTTTTGATTCGTTCTTTACCTAGCAATTACGAAATAATTATGGCAACATCAGTGGAATTTTTATACAATCGCCGGCTCATAAGTGATTATTGTTGGATAAGAGAAACTCCTAGATAGGTTCTATACTAATAGTATTCTAATTGGATTGGATTTGATACAAATTGGCTGGGTATTGGTTGGTCATTGTCTACTCTTTACGCTTGCTTAAGATAGATATTTGACATTGTGATTGTGTATTTTCTGAGCTGGTATTGTGCTATATTATTTTACCTATATATTCTTAATTCAGCCATTTTACATATCATACATTCCATGTCTTGATGTCCATATGGATTGCAACATTTCATGATGTAGATATAGGTACTAGAGATCATCAACAGGCGTATTATTGAGGATCTATTGTAGTCAACTGAGTTGGTGAGCCCTTCCCTACTCCAAAGGATTCTTATTTATATTTTTATCTAATTTTAGAGTTAGACTTAGATTTGTTTTATGTTGATTTAAGGTAGCCATGGATCTATCATTGACACTAATTAAATAGTGACAGAGCATTCAGAGACTAGAGTTGATTTATTGACGGGATATTGTTTGAGCTAGTTCCTTTCATACTAGCCTCATTGACTTACTTTGACCATTTACACATTGAGATTGACTACCCATTTACTATTCTTAGTCTTTCGCTAATGTGTTAAATATTAATTGATTGAATATGATGAGGCCATGTGGTTCACTTAGTTACTAGCAATAGTCTATGAATGTCGACCATGTCCAAGGTGCCTTCCTACGTTAGGACAAACTTGGTATTAAAGCACAGAGATCAAGAGTCATAGGGAGTCTATGAAGTCGTGACTAGTAGAGTCTTGTTTATGGTTGTGCTTGCACCCCATCTCATAAGCAGGAGGCTATAGGACATTAGGAAAGGTTGCACTTTTTTCGTAATTTGATTCATGCGATATGGCTAAAACTTTATGAAGACTCTTTTCTAATTTGTGCATTACGTTCTTGCAAAATTGTGATAATGACTTCAAGAAGAGCTATTACAGGAAGAGGATGCTTTGCTAGACAAAATGTTAACCAGCTTGAGCCCTAGGATTATGATGAACCCATAGGTCAAATAATCCCTAAACAGTCTCCACAATCTAAAATCTCGAATGTTGAGCTTTGCCAGGCCATCCAGGCTTTGGCCCAAGCTGTGATAGCACCTGCTGCTAGACAAGGAGTAGGTAGATAGGATGCATGATACATCTAGAGTTTGGGAGTTCCTAAGAATGAACCCGTATGAGTTTGCTGGGTATACACCCAATGAGGATCCTGAGAACTACATGATAAGCTCCAAATAGTGTTTCAGGTGATGCATATGGCTAATCCTTAGCTACCTACCTACTCAAGAGGGTTACCATATTATGGTTTGACCATTAGTAAAAGAGTAGAGTAGAGGGAGCCCTGGTGCTGACTTAGATAGTGTTCAAAGAGGTTTTCTTGGGGCACTTCTTTCTGAGAGACCTAAGGGAGGCCAAGATAAGAGAATTATTGAATTTGAAATAGGGCTCTATGACTATGCAAGAGTACAGGCTCAAGTTCACCCGCTTATCTTGCTATGCTTAGGATATGGTTACAAATATGGGAGGGAGAATGGGGTTGTATATTGATGGCTAAACAAATGGCTGAAGAAAGATGGAAGGGGAGTTATGCTTTTGAGTGATATAGATATTGGGAGGTCAACGAGTTATGTATAACAAGCTGATGAGAAGAGACAGTAAGATAGGGAAGAGTACAGAAATAAGAGGGCCAAGACACCCAACCATGATGTTGGGAAGAGAAGGAATGGGAATGATAGTAGGTTTCAGTTGGGGCCAACATCATCATCTACTAGTGCACCTGTGCCCAGAAAAAAGAATGAACAAAGGTCACAAAATTTTGAAGCCCAGGGACCTCAGTCACAAGATAGTGTGGCTCAAGGTTCATGGGGTAATCCACGATGTGGTAAGTGCAAAGCATTTCACTTAGGAAGATGCCATGAGGGAAGTGATGCATGTTACAAGTGTGGCCAACTTGGTCAATTTTAGAAGGATTGTCCAAAATGCGGTGATAAGGCTCAGTCTTCTGTCCAGCCCCATCTGCTAGAGGAAATCAGAAAGGTGCTACCTCAGGCACAAGTAGGGCTAGAAACCATTTGTATATTATGGGTAGTTGCCAAGATTAGAAAAACTCTTAGAGTGTTGTGATGCGCATGATTCAAGTCTCTACTCTTGATTGCTATGTTTTGATGGATCCTGGTGCTACATTGTCATTTGTGTCTCCTTACTTGGATAGTAGATTTGATAGGTCCCTTGAGTGTCTTCTTGAACCCTTTGATATTACTACTCCAGTTGGTGTATCTATTCGACCTAAAAGAATCTATAGAGACTATGTAGTGTTCGTCTATCATAAGGATATACTTGCCGATTTGATTAAGTTAGAGATGATTGATTTTGATGTGATCCTTGGCATGGATTGGCTTGATGCCTACTATGCCTCCATTGATTGTAGGACTCGAACTACTAAGTTTCAATTCCCAAAAGAACTAGTCCTACAGTAGAAGGGTGCATTTATTGCACATAAAGGTATATTTATTGCCTAACTTAAGGCCATAAAACTAATCCTTATAAGTTGTATCTATCACCTCGTGTGAGTAAATTCTAATGATGTTGAGCCCTCTACTCTTGAGTCAGTCTTGATTGTGAATGAGTTTCTTGAGTATTTTCCTGGAGTCCCTCCTAACAAGGAGATTAACTTTGGGACTGGTCTTCTACCTGATACTCAGCCTATTTTTATTTCACCTTATAGAGTGTCCCTCGCTAAGCTGAAAGAATTAAAAGAGTAATTGAGAAACTTGCTAGAGAAGGGATATATTAGGCTGAGTTTCTCCTTAGCATTCTCCTATCCTGTTCGTGCTAAAGAAAGATGGGTCTCTGAGGATGTGCATTGAATATAGACAACTGAACAAGGTCATGATATAGAATAAATATCCTCTCTCCTAGGATAGATGATCTATTTGACCAACTTGAGTGTGCCTCTTGCTTCTCCAAGATAGACCTCAGATCTGTTTACCATCATTGAAGGTAAGGGAATGTCATATACTGAAGATATCCTTTTAAACCTGTTATGGCCATTTTGAGTTCTTGGTCATGTCCTTTGGGTTGACTAATGTGCTTGTAACTTTTATTGATTTGGTGAGCAGAGTGTTTAGACAGTAGCTTGATATGTTTGTGATTGTATTTATGAATGACACTTTAGTGTATTCGAGAGATGAGGAGGAGCATACCAATTACCTAAAAATTGTTCTCCAGACTCTCAAAGATCATGATTTTTATGTGAAATTCTCAAAGTGTGAATTTTGGCTCAAGTCTGGCTTTTATAGTCCATATTATCTCGGGCGATGGTATTTAAGTAGAAACCCAAAAGATTGAAACGGTTAAGAACTAGCTCAGACCAACTTTTTTGTCTAATATAAGAACTTTCTTGGAGTTGGCAGGCTACTACCGTAGATTTATTGAAGGGTTTTCTTCCATGTCCTTACCTTTGACTATATTGACTCTGAAGAAGGTCAAGTATCAATTGTCTAATGAATATGAGAAGAGTATCCAAGAGTTAAAAATGAGATTGACTACTGCAGTAGTTCTAACCTTGCCTAATGGAATAGAGGATTTTATGATGTATTATGATGCATCATGAGTAAGATTGGGTTGTGTGTTGATGCAGAGGGGAAAAAGTGATAACTTCTTCTTCTAGATAACTTATGGTTCATGAGAGGAACTATCTAACCCATGATCTTAAGTTGGTAGCGATGGTATTTACACTTAAGATTTAGGCCACACTTTATATTGAGTACATATGCATGTCTTTACTGACCACAAGAGCCTATAATACGTCGTCAGTTCGAAGGAGCTCAACCTGCGGTAGAGGATATGGTTAGAGTTGCTAAAGACATGTGCATTCTCTACCACCCAGATAAAGCTAACATTATTGCGAATACTCTTAGTAGATTTTCAATGGGTAGTACGACCCAGTTGATGAAGGAAGAAAAAGTTGGCTAAGGAAGCGTATAGATTGACCTGATTGGTAGTTCAACTGAAAGAGAATGATAAAGGGGGAGTCAATGTCCAGAATAGGTCTGCTTCATCTTTAGTACTGGAGAGGAAAGAAAAGCAAGAATAAGATCCTATTCTACTTTAGTCAAAATAAGCTATCCATAAACAAAAGGTGATGATTTTCTCCAAAGGGGGAGATAATGTTTTGAGATACTAGAGTAGATTATGTGTATCAAATCTTGATGGTGTTCAAGATATAATTATGGCTGAAGCCCATAGCTCTAGATATTTAATTAATCCTGGCTCTACCAAGATGTACCATGGCTTGAGGAAAGTCTATTGGTGGAGTGGAATGAAGAGGAATATTGCTAAGTTTATTTTGAAGTACCCGAATTATCAATAGGTTAAAGTTGAGCATCAAAGGCCATGTGGATTATTTCAAAACTTTGAAATTTCTGAATGAAAGCAGAATATGATCAGTATGGATTTTATTATTGGTCTATCGAGGTCTCAAAAAAAAATGACACGATATGGATAATTGTGGATAGAATGACTAAATCAACTCACTTCTTAGCAGTTAAGACAACTATCACTGTGGAAGAGTATGCTAAGTTTGACATCCGCGAGATTGTGAGGTTGCATGGAGTTCCCTTGTCCATTATCTCAGAAAGAGGAGCTCAATTCACATTGCAATTTGGGAGATCTTTTCAGAAAGTACTTGGTTTGAAGGTGAATCTGAGTGCAACCTTTATCCCTGGATGGACGGCTAGGCATAGTTTACCATCTAGATATTAGAGAACATGTTGAGGGTATGTGTACATGACTTCAAAGGTTATTGGGATGATCACCTACCTCTAATTGAGTTTTCATATAATAATAGTTACCATGAAAGTATTCAAATGGCCCTCTTTGAGGCTTTGTATGGGAGGAGCTGTAGATCACTAATTAGATCACTAATTGGGTAGCTTGAAATGGGTAAAGCTGAGTTGATTGGACTTGATCTAGTTCACCAGTCGATGGAGAAGGTGAAGGCTATTAGAGAAAGGTTGAAGACTGCACATAGCTACCAGAAATCTTACACTGACATGAGAAGTAGGGACTTAGAGTTTGAGGTAAATGATTAGGTATACTTAAAAGTGTCACCGTGAAGGGTATCATGCGATTTTGGGAAAAAGGGAAAGTGAAGTCCTCACTATATTGGCCCCTATCGAATTGTGAAGAGGATTGGGAAGGTTGCTTTTGAGTAAGAGTTACCTTCTGAGCTAGATGCGATTCATCCAATCTTTCATGTCTCGATGTTGAAAATTCTTAGGAGATCCTTCATTGGTAGTCCCCATTGATAGTATTAGAGTGAAGGATAGCTTGTCCTATGAAGAGGTTCCAGTCCAAATCCTTAATCGTTAGGTTCACAAATTGAGAACCAAATAGATAGCCTCAGTGAAGTTCCTATGGAGAAATCAATTCATTAAGGAAGCCACATGGGAGTCTGTGGAAGATATGAAAGCCAAATACCTGCATCTATTTGTATTTGATGACAAAAATGTTGAAGGTATTGTATTTACTCTTGATTTGAATTGATTTGTCAATCCTTGAGTTGATTTGTCTATTCTTGAGTCTGAATAGCAATTTTCTAGATTATTTATTGGTCGATAGTTTGATTGGTTGATTGAGTGTTAAGATGAGTCTTGATTGTTATTCATGCCTTGGGTCCATTTTTACTCTTCATATGAGGATGAATGATCCCAAGGGGGAGATAATGTAACAGATGGTACAAATAATAACATACCTAGTGGAATCTCACAAGTGGGATCTGAGGAGGGTAAAATGTATGTAGACCTTACCACTATCTCATAGAGGTAGAGAAGTTATTTTCGATGATCCCTCTTCTCAAAAATCCATAAGTAGAATAAACTAGATATGTAAAAGGGGAAGGAAGAGAGAAACAAGGAAGAACGACTAATAATGAGAGCAATGATATAAAGTAACACTCGATAAATTTACCATACCTTAGATGAAGGATGCTCACATGACGAATCTTTCGGAACTCTTTTGGCAAATCTGAGGCTAAAATTATGATCTGCACGAAATAATGTGTGGGAAAATGATCTTGGTTTGTTTTTAGAGAAATTGAATCAAAAAATAATTTTTTGATGCAAAAATGCAATTCCAGAAAAGTGCGTGACATGCTCTCACTGCGGACTTGTCGCGAATTTGCATTTTACTGGGGTTCTAATATTTTCTATTGAATTAGAAAACTTGATCTGGAAATTTTTGACAAAAACCCCCAAAATGACCAAGTTTGGACGTGCAATTGGTACGCTGAAGGGAAAAATTTTAGATTTTTGTGAGGGATATTCCAGACTTTTCGCAACCCATTCTAAACTTAAAACATGATTAAAATAGGTCATTCGGAGCATAAAAAGGGTTTTAACACTCATTCTTAAGCCTTTCTAAACTTCTAACAGAGACTATGTCTAAGGAGAAGAGAGGAAGAGCGAGGGTTCAAGAGAATTAAGGACTAATCCTGCCAAATTGATTGTCAATCTCCATACCAGGTATGTAAGGCTAAACTAAAATATAGAATTGTCCTTCCATATGCCCCTATTGGTGGTAATAGAAGGATTGTGAATGGTTTGAGTCCCACATGTTTCTTGAATGTTTTCTTGTAAATTATATACATTCTATGTATTTTCATATATTGATAATCATCCTAAATGTGATATTACTAATTAAATACTTTGCATGAGTTACTACATAAACACTATAGGTTAGTATATAAAAGATTGTATGAATGAGCCTATGGATTGAGTCTAGAGCCTTGATTTGAGAATGTTGATTGTGATTGTGATGTCAGCATGATGATAGGTTGATAGAACTTGATGGTCCCAAGAGTCTCCATAATCTAATCCTAAAGATTAGTCTAATTGATTGTCCTTTTAATGATTGGTCTAACCTCCTTTGAATGATATAATTGAGAATTGAGTTGATTAGATAATTGATGGGACGAAAGGCCTAATTTTTCTAGAATTGATAGATTGATGAGAGTCCTTATGCGACTAGTAGATTTGACAGATTGAGATAGATTGTCTTATGAGCATTGAGTCATGGGAGGAGTATCGAGTACTAGAATGAGTAAGAGTAAGTCCAACTTGAGCTCATTAACTACTCAGTAAGCATAGGTGAGGATTGAACCATTAAATTGTATGTTCCCTTTTGATTGAAAGTCCTTGAAATAAAAGCATACTAGATTGACTAGATCCATTATGGGTTCGATTCATTCTTTACTTGGAAAGTACAAAACGACTGTGGCAACATTAGCGAGATTGTTGTACAATCACTGGCTCATAAGTGATTGTTGTTGGATAAGAGAAACTCCTAGATAGGTTCTATACTGATAGTACTCTGATTAAATTGGATTTGATTTAGATTCAATGGGTATTGATTAGTCATTGTCTACTCTTTATTCTTTTATTAGATAGACATTTGACATTTTGATTAAGTATTTTCTAAGTTGATGTTATTCTATTTATTCTACCCATACTTGTTTCTTTCAAACCATTTTACATACTCGTACATTCCATGTACTAATGTCTATTTGGATTACATTATTTCATGATGCAAAGACAAGTACTAGAGATTATCAACAAGCATATCTTTGATGATCTATTGTAGTCAGCTAAGTTAATGGGCCCTCCCTCTCTAGAGATTCTCATTTATATTTTCATCAAGCTTTTAGAGTCAGACTTTAGATTTGCTTATCTTGATTTTAGGTAGCCATGGGTTTGTTATTGACATAAATTAAATATTGATAGAGGCTTCATAGATTAGAGTTAATTTGTTGATGGGATATATTTGAGTTAGTTCCTTTCATACTAGCCTCATTCTTTTTTGAGTTGATTTGACCATTTATATATTGAGATTGTCCACCCATTTACTATCTTTATTCTTCCGCTAGTATGTTAAATATTGATTAAATAAATTTGATGAGGCCAAGTGGTTCACTTGGAGACTAGCAATAGTCTCTGAGTGCTGGCTACATTCAGGGTACCCTCCAGGAGCATGGGAAAAATGGTAATTTTATCAAAAATGTGAAAAATAACCTTCTAATTATTACACAATTTATAATGTTTTCTCTAGTAGGTAGGGATTCAAAGTATTTTTGCTTAAATTTTATATTTACGTTAGAAAATTTTAAATATGTATAAATATTTAACTCAAATCTATTAATCAAGCCATAAAATTATATTCCATAGACAATTCACAACTCATATTTTAAATTCTAATTTAAACTCCAGAAATAAAATATTACTTACTTCAAACAAGACTAAGAGGTCACAAGCATAACTCCAAGAAAGTGAAAAATTTACATAAAATCTCAATAGGATTCCAAATTGGCTCATTCAAAAAATAACTATTCTTCTCTAAGAATCTATAGTGAGGCAGAGGTGAAAGACAATAGGATAACTTGTTAAAGGGACGAATAAGAAATAGATGAATACGTTATCAACTAGTGCATTTTCTTATTGATCTAATATTGATGTCTATAAACTAACTTTGGAAACATATAATTATCAATTATTTCACTATTTGCTTTCGTATAAGCTCATGGAATACAACTTACTGATCTAATATTGATGTCTATAAACTCATACCCAAAAGATATCTCAAAGGGTAAGAATTTCCTAAGCCATATATATAAGGAGTTTGGAGATCCTGTCACAGTCCGATGTGGGATATTCTCATCATACACACACACATTCATGCAACTGGATGTGCTTGGACATAATAATGGACTGAGAGTATTCACAACAACTCACAGCCTGGAGCCTCTCTCATTAGACCCAATAAGCTTGACTCGGATACCATATTAAATAAACTTAAACGTAACTCATACCCATAAACCTTACTCAAGTAGAAAAGAATTTTTGAAGTTATATACAGAATCCTAAAGTATTATCCCGATCTAATGTGGGATGTTCTTGAAATGCACCAAAAATGTTCTTTGGAATGCCCCATAATCATAATTTGTACATATCTCAAAATCTGTGCGTGATTTTAAAAATCTTACTTCATATTCTTGATTAGGGGGCAAAGTTAAGTGGAAAATGGGTATAACATGAATTTTAAAAAACCTATAGTAAACAATAATTTTTGCTAATTTTTTAATTTTCAATGTGCATCCGTGACCAGGCTGTGATGCAGACTGGGTGCAGATCAACAAAAAAATGCCTCAGCAATGGGACCACATTGTGGACTGGACATGGACCAGTACAAAATCTTCCTCAGTTTTATTATTTCATCCGAGGGCATTGGGGTGATAGCCCAGTGCCTATTTAAATATGAAATCACCCATACATAGTCATTTTTCAACTCTATAACTTACAAGAACCTCTCTCAAATCCCTCTAAGACTCTATCAATCCTCTCATTCAATTCTAAGAATCTCAACTTCAACTTTGGAACTCAAGGATTCATTTCAAGCTCTAAGACTACTTCAAGTTCACCTCTACGAATTCAAGGTCTAAGGTATATGGGTTTATCAATTGGGTCCTCTCACCCATGGAGTTCAGCCCTTATATTTCATGAAAATTGCATGAATTTGAGTTGCACTACCTATGGGTACCTCTTATTTTGAATTATGAGCTAAATTATGTTGGAGTTTTTTTAAAGTATTGATTGATTATGCATAAATGTCTATCTTAAAGTTATCCTATGAGTTGACCTATGTCCATTAAGATTATGCATGACTCAAGCTATGAAAACTATGAATTATTGTGAAGTTTTAATGTGAAATTCATGCTACCCAAGATGAGGTTTTACTATGATATTGGTGGGGCTGATTTTAATGATTTTAAAATGCATTCATCTTACTATATCATGTTTCATACACTTGAATTTGCATGATTTAGATCATGTGTCCATATGTGCCCACCAAGTATTTGATAAAATGTCATAACAAGAATTCTTAAGCTATTGATGGGCTATTGTATGCTTTTACATGTCAAATGATTTCAAGATGATTGTGGACTTTCAAGAATGTATTAGATTCATGAAATATCTATCTATTGTACAAGTTACAAGTTAAGCCCTATTTCATAATTTTCACCTCTTGTGAGCTACTCATGTTAAAGCAAGGGTTCATGTATGATATTTACTTTCATGTTCAAGTTAGGCTGACAAATAGAGGTCAAGCATGTTTCAAGAGCTACTCATTTCAGGTTTCCATGTTTCTTACAAGTCATACAAGATATGATTATTTCAAGTATTTCATGGGAGTTGATTTAGCACCAATTTAGGCTTAAGATGGGGGCTCGATCCAAGGAGTCCTTATAGAAAGTCTTTTGTCTCTAAACTATGTGCCACCATATGATAACTTATTATATCCTTTCTATACTAGTGGATCCACCTAGTCATGTTATCATGTTTGGTTTGCCTTGGCAAGTAGACCACACTTAGCCGGGGGTGTCATGCCCATCCACCTTATAGAGGGGTTGTCATGCCTTGAATTCCAAGGTGTAGCTATTTGGTCTATATCGGTTAAGGTATCCTCCCACATATATGTATGGTGTATGTCTCATGTAAGCTAAATATTTTACAAGTATGTTTACTTCAAGCATTGATCATACATGACATATTGAAATTATACCTATTATCTATATCTTATGCATTTTGATTATCTGGGCATATATCTTTGTTGCATCGCATCCCGTATACTTAGTACATTCAGATGTATTAATGCATATTTTATGCCTACATGATATCACCATCTAGAGACCAGATCTCCATTTGATCCTCCTCCTCTTGCTCCATGAGGTTAGTTCGGTCCTTCGAAGAAAGCTTTGGTGAGTCCTCAATTCTGAGGACAATATCTACTTATTTTATGCTATGTTGAGATCTTTCTTTATGTTAAATACTTATTATTATGAGGGTGAGGCTGGGAAGTGTCTAGGCACCCGCTCCATTCTAAATATAAAGAAGTTGTTGGATATTATGTATTCATGCATTCGGATTGACTTATCTTATGTTTTCTACATTTATGAAGGATTTTTCCTTAGTCCCGATCTCCCTTTCTCGAATCGTGGATATGTTTATTTTCCTTTTGCAACCGAGGATGTATGCATGTTACTATCAAGAGGGTTGTTTGGGTTATCTCCGGACTTCTCATTCATCGTGTCATGTCTAAGCCCTAGGCTTGGGTCACGACAAACTTGGTATCGGAGCACTATGTTGTTAATGGTCCTCGAAAATCCAATATACCATATCAATTAGAGTCTTATTCATGATTGTGAAGCATGCCACGACTATGAGTAAGAGGCTATGAGGCATCTTAGGAAATGTTTCCCTTCTTCATGACCTATGTCGTGCTTTATAAGTAAGGCTTTTTCTCTAATGAATGCTTTTTGTTATTCTAGATCATAATGATTCCAAGAGGAAGATTAGGGAGAGCCCATACACCCGAGGATCAACTGACCCCTCCCGCTCTTTAAGCACTTTAAAATGGGGGAGTGGCCCAAGATAAGTTCTGAGATGCTATTCCAATATTGGCCAATGCTATGACCAACCAATTGAACCAAAGGTCCCAAGCTCCTCATGCTCCTATGCTAGCCTCAAGGGTGAGGGACTTTACTAGAATGTACCCTCCGAAGTTCCATGAATCCATAGTGGATGAGGATCCCCAAAAGTTCATCGATGAGGTGTATAAGGTGCTATCTATCATGGGGGTCAATTTGGATGAAAAGGCAGAGTTGGTGGCCTACCAAATCAAAGGAGTGGTTCAAATTTGGTTCACTCAAGTTGAAGAAGGGAAATGATAACGCTATCCCTAGGGAGGAGTTCAAAGTGACATTCTTAAATCGGTTCTTTCCTATCGAGCTAACAGAGCCTAAGATGATGGAATTTATCAATATTAAGCAAGGTTCTATGAGTTTAAGGGAGTATACCCTCAAGTTCAACAAGATTTCCAAGTATGCTCCACATTTTGGTGGCTGACCCTAAAGCTAGAATGAACAAATTTGTGTTGGGTGTGTCCGACATTGTTAATAAAGAATGCTATACCACCATGATAATGAATGGTATGGACCTATCTCAGCTCATGACCTATACCGAGAAACTTAAGGGGGAAACACTTAGAATAAGAAGAAGTGGTAAGTCCAAGAAGGCTCGTTTTAAAGGTGGGTTCCAAGGTTCCAAGGGTGGCCGATTTCCTCAGGGCTATAAGTTCTAAGGCCAAGGGTCATCTAATGCTCGTAAAAAGAAGGTTTCCAATAATAAGGTTTTTAAACCAAGATTCCAAAGTGGTAATAGTGGAATGGCAAGTCCTAGATGCCCAAAGTGTGAAAGAAATCATAGTGGCCCATGTTTGAGGAATTCTAATTCTTGCTTTAGTTGTGGTGAAGTGGGTCACAAGATTATTGATTATCCTCATGCTCAACCCAAAGGTAGAGATGGTCATCCTCAAGGCCAAGGTGCTATGTAGGCCAAAGAGGAAGGGGAGGTCATCAAGGGGGTGGTCCAAGGAAAAATAGATTCTATGTTCTTTAAGGGAGGCAAGGAGTGGATTAGGTGCCTGACATTGTTAGCGATATCTTTAAGATTTCGATTTTGATGCTTATGTATTGATAGACCCGGGTACCACTCTCTCTTTCATTACTACTTTTATTGCTAAAAAGCTTCATGTGAGTCATAAATTTTTGTGTGAACTATATGAAGTGTCTAGCTCCGTTGTTAAGTCCTCTCTAGAAATTATCTCATGTTCATATTGCACAAAGTCTTGGCTTATGATTTTGTTGAATTAGATATGGTGGATTATGATATCATTCTTGTGATGGATTGGTTACATGCATATTTTGCTTCCATTGATTGTAGAACCCGTAGGGTTAAATTCCATTTCCCTAATGAGCCTATCTTTGAGTGGGAAAGTCATGATATAGTGATCAAGGGTAGATTCATTTCTTGTCTTAAATCCCAAAAGATGATTTCTAAGGGTTTCCTTTATCATCTTGTGAGGGTTAGGGATGTTCAGTCCAAAGTCCCTTCCATTGAGTCAGTGATATTAGCGCACTAGGTTGTTAGATCCTTGAAGTCCAAAACACTGTGTTGATTAGAGTCTTATTCATGGTTGTGTTCTACACCACAACTATGAGTTGGAGGATATGAGATATTTTAGGACATTTCCCTTTGTCATATTCTAAGTTGTGCTCTAGAGTTAAAGTAAGCTTTCCCCCTAACATTGTTCTTTGCTGTGCTAGATCATGCTTAATACGAGGGGAAGAGGAGCCCGTATATCCAAGGACCAATCGGCAAATGGACAGCTTAGGGATGCTCTCACCTTGCTCATATAAGTAGTTGCTAATCAAGCTAACCAAGGGGCCCAAGCCTCTCGTGCTCCTACACCGTCCTCTCGGGTAAGAGACTTCATGAGAATGAATCCCCTGGAATTCTATGGGTTAAAGGTGAGTGAGGACACCCAAGAGTTCATTAATGAGGTCTACAAAATTTTGTCCATCATGGGTGTGAGGCTGGAGGATAAGGCAGAGTTGGCGGCCTACCAACTCAAAGGGGTAGCCAAACATGGTACAACCAATGGAAGGAGGAAAACAGAGTCAACTATATGGTGCTTTGGGAGGAGTTCAAGGTGGCCTTCTTTAATAGGTTCTTCCCCTTGAACTTAAGGAAGCTAATTTGGTGGAATTTATGAATTGTCTTGAGACAAGGGTCTATGAGTGTGAGGGACTATCCCCTCAAGTTCACATAACTTTCAAAGTTTGCTCCTCACTTGATTGCAGACTTAAGGTCAAGAATGAACAAATTCGTTATGGGTGTCTCCAATTTGGTTTGTGAAGAATGCCAGTCCGCATGTTTATTAGTGACATGGACTTATCATGTCTGATGACCTTTGCTGAACAAATGGAAGAGGAGAAATTGAGAAAGAGAAGGGAGCATGAGGCAAAAAGGGCCCGTTTTGAGGGTAAGTTCAAAAGGAGTGGCCAGTTACACTAAGGCCAAAGGCCTACTCATGTATTTGATAAGAGGTTTGCAAATGATCTTTCGAGGGTCCAAGGTGCAAAGGGTGTGGCTCCTATTGATGTGTGTCCAAAATATGTATGGGTCATGGTGGCCCATGTTTGAGGAATACTGGTGATTGTTATGGTTGTGGGTAAATGGGGCATAAGGTGATAGATTACCCTCGAAACCATAATAAGGGCAAGGAGGTTTATTTACAAAGTGCTAATGCGGTCCTATTGGGGAAAGGTGGCTGACAAGATGGTATCCCAAGGCATAACCGATTCTATGCTTTGCATAAGAGGCAGAGGGTTGATGAAGTCCCTGATGTTGTTACTGGTATGTTGAAAATCTTTGACTTTGATATGCATGCATTGATTGATTCAGTTGCGACTCTTTTTTTTGTTACCCCCTTTGTTTTTCAAAAGTTTCATGTTGACCTCGAGTTGTTACATGTGTCATATGAAGTGTCTACTCCTATTGGTGCAGCTGTTGTTGCTAGAAAAGTTTATATAAGTTATCCTATTTTGCATCTCGCATAAAATGTTGCCTTGTGATCTTGTTGAGTTAGACATGGTTGATTTTGATGTCATTCTTGGGATTGAATGGTTGTATGCCTACTATGCTTCTATTGATTGTAGAACCCATAGAGTCAAATTCCAATTTTCAAATGAACCCATCCTTGAGTGGAAGAGTCAAGATATGGTGGTCAAGGGTAGATTCATCTCTTACATTAATGCCCGTAAGTTGATCTCTAAGGGGTGTCTTTACCATCTTGTAAGGGTTAGGGATGTGGGTCAAAAGTCCTTCCCATAGAGTTAGTTCCAATTGTAAATGAGTTTCTTGATGTCTTTCCAAATAACCTTCTCGGTGTTCCTCCAAAAAGGGAAATTGACTTTGGCACATACCTCCTCACCGATACTCAACCCATTACTATTCCCCCTTACCGTATGGCACCGGTGGAGTTGAAGGAATAATTGAGGGACTTGTTGGAGAAGGGATTCGTTAGACCTAGCTGATCAACTTGGGGTGCCTTAGTGTTGTTTATGAAATAGAAGGATGGGTTCCTTAGGATGCGTATTGACTACCGACAACTCAATAGGGTCACTATCAAGAATAGGTATCCTCTTCCAAGGATTGATGACTTGTTTGACCAATTGCAAGGGGCTAGCTATTTCTCTAAGATTGATCTTCAGTACGGGTATCATGAAATGAAGGTGAGGGAGTGTGATATTCCCAAGATGGCCTTTCGAACTAGGTATATGCATTACAAATTTATGGTGATGTCTTTTGGGTTGACTAATACACCAACCATCTTCATGGGCTATTATCGGAGGTTTGTGAATGGATTCTCTTGTATTGCTTCCATATGAAAAAATTGACTCAAAAGAAGGCCAAGTTTGTATGGTTCGATAAATGTGAATGGAATTTCCAAAAATTAAAAGACAAGCTTGTGTCCGCTCCTATATTGTCACTACCGAATGGCTTGAGGGATTTATGGTGTATTATGATGCTTCCTGGGTTGTTTTGGGTTGCGTGTTAAGGCAAAATGGTAAGGTCATAGCTTATACTTCTAGACAACTAAAAGTACATGAAAGGAGCTACCCTACCCATGATCTACAATTAGCTACCATTTTGTTTGCATTAAATATTTGGCATCACTACTTGTATGGGGTGTATGTTGATATGTTCACTGATCATAAGAGCCTCTAATATGTCTTCACTCAAAAGGATCTCAACTTGAGGCATAGAAGATGGTTAGAACTTCTTAAGGATTATATATGACTATGCATTATTATCCGGGTAAGGCAAATATGGTGGTAGATGCCTTGAGTAGGGTGTCCATGGGTAGCCTAGCTCATGTTGGCTAGGGTGCTGCATCGGTTGGCTATATTGGGAGTTAGGTTGGAAGAGGATGGTAATAATGGTGTGGTTATTGTTGATGGTTCTAAGTCTTATTTGGTTGATGAGGTGATGGCAAAACAAGATCTTGATCCCTCATTAGAATTGAACGCCTTGGTGAAAAAGGGCAAGGTGGAGTTTTCTCTCAAGTGGGAGATGGTGCCCTTAGGTATCAAGGTAGGTTGTGTGTACTGTGTGTTCATAGTTTGATAGAAAAGATCCTTGATGAGGCCTCTAAATTTTCTTATTCTATCCACCCCGGTTCTACTAAAATATATAGAGAGTTGAGGGATGTGTATTAGCGAGGAGGCATAAAGAGGGACATTGACAAATTCGTGTCCGATTGTCATACTATTAACAAGTCAAAGCTGAACATCAAATCTTGCGTGCCTAACCTAAGACATTGAGGTCTCTTCTTGGAAGTGGGAAGAGATAAATATTGATTTTGTGGTTTGGTTGCTCAAGACTAGAAAGGGTTTTGGTTCAATTTGGGTTCTAGTTCAATTTGGGTTATGGTTGATAGGATAATAAAATTGGCTCATTTTCTACCGATTAAGACCACATTTAGGGCTGAAGATTATGCAAGGTTGTACATTCATGACTTCTTAAGGTAGTGTGGGGTTCCTTTTGTCCATCATATTAGATCATGGGATAAAATTGACTGCACACTTTTGGAGGTCCTTTCAAAGGGGTCTTGCTACTAGAGTTAAGCTTTCTATGGCCTTCCACCCTCAAACGGATGGCCAAGCCAAGAGGACCACACGAACCCTTGAGGATATTCTTAGAGCATGTGTGTTAGAGCTTAAAGGTAGTTGGGATGATCATCTTCCATTGATTGAGTTAGTCTACAGCTATAGCTATCATTCTAGCATCGGTATGGCTCCTTTTGAGGCTCTCTATGGGAGATGCTGTAGATCAACGGTCGGATGGTTTGACGTTGGTGAGATAGCTTTATTGGGACTAGATCTGGTTATGTAGGCTCTTAAGATGGTTAGGATAATTAGGAAAATGTTGAATACGACTTCCGTTGATCATCTTCCATTGAATGAGTTTGTCTACAACAATAGCTATCATTATAGCATCGGTATGGCTCCTTTTGAGGCTCTCAATAGGAGACGTTGTAGATTACCAGTCGGATGGTATTGAGGTTGGTGATATAGCTTTGTTGGGACCAAATCAGGTTGTGGAGGCTCTTGAGAAGGTTAATATAATTAGGGAAAGGTGTAAGATGTCCCAAAGTCGTCAAAAATAATATGCCGATGTGCGAAGAAGATACCTTGAATTCAAAGTTTGTGATTGGGTCTACCTAAAGGTTTCATTCATGAACTGTGTTGTCCATTTTGGTAAGAAGGGCAAGTTGATCCCGAGATATATTGGTCCTTATGAGGTCATGAGGAGGGTTGGCAAGGTAGCTTATAAGTTGAGGTTGCCTAGTGAGATGGAATTGGTTCATTCGGTGTTCCATGTGTCCAAATTCAGAAAATGTGTAGGTGATCCGAATGCCATTGTGCCTCTTGATGTTGTGGGTTTTGTTGAGCATAATTTGACATATGAAGAGGTTCCAGTTAAGATTTTGGATAATCAAGTGAAGAGGTTGAGAAACAAAGAGGTGACTTCTATTAAAGTCCTTTGGAGGAATCAATAAGTTGAGAGTGCTACTTTAGAGGCCAACATGGACATGAAAAAGTGATATACTTACCTTTTCCACTCCATTCAAGCCTAAGATATTGCTCTAAGTCCTTCATTTGATCTCAAGTCTTAAGTTCAGTCCTATGTCATTTCATATATTCATGTTTAAATTGACAACTTCATGATGATTTTACACTTATTATGAAGTTTTTGAAATGATGTTTAAGTGCATTATTGCATCTCTATATAGGATATAATTGTCATGTTGTGCATCTCATATACGTCTCTTTAACATTTGGGGACAAATATTCCCAAGGGGGCGATATTGAAACGACTCCAAAAAGTACCCAAAAATGTGCCTCAAAAGTGCTTGGAATTGTAATTTTCATATATCTCAAAATTCATGGATGATATCCAAAATTCGACTTCATATTCTTGTTCGGGGGTCATAATTAGGGGGAAAAGGTCTAACCCCAATTTTAGAGCAACTGTATCAAAATTTGAGATTCCCAAAATGCAAATTCCAGAGAGCTTTCCGCGCTACTGGCGTGATGCACCAAGGGTGCACACTAGTGTTAAGTTTTGCCCAGTTTTGACTTCTTGGGCCTAAGTGTTTCCAAACGTGAAAAAGCCTATACTTAACCATTTTTCACCCTCATATCATTCTAAACATTCCCCAATACTCATTCATACAATTAGCCAAATATTTTACTCCTAAACTAAAGTCTCAAAACCCTCTCTGGATCTAAGGATTTTCTCTCAAGCTTCAAGTCTCCATCTCCAATATTCATCAAGTTCATCTCCAAAGCTAAGTTATGTGAGTTTCTTTCATGGGTTCCTTTCACCCATGATACCAAGATCTTTTACTCAGAATTGCATGATTAAAGTTGATTTATTCATAGGTCTTATTCATTATGGAATTCACTGCACACTATATTGGGTTTATGAAATTTCTGACTGTTTAACTATGTTTGGAGCTATGAATCTAAGCTCTATGGCAAGAATTGATGAAGGGTATGATGTACATTGTTTGAGGGTGTTACTAAGTATTTATTGATGGCTTTACATTGATTTTTCTAGAATGATTTCACTTTTGAATTGCATTGTTTAATACTAGCATTACACACCCGCTAAGTGCTTGATAAAATGTCCGGTTATGGATTGTTGAGGAATTAAAGGTCCAATGTATGTACTATGAGTTGAATGACTATATGATGATGAAATGATGATGAGATGATGATGAGATGATGATGAGATGATGATGAGATGATGATGAGATGATGATGAAATGATGATGGTATGATGATGGAAAAGGACTGTATGTGTATGATGATAAAAGGAGTGCACATATATATAATATTATCTCTATATAGTGTTAATGATGACCAAGCATAGCTCGAGGGGTTGTAGGATAGGGTAACTTGTTGAGGCATTGGTATGTTGGTCGGCTAGCTGGGGGGTGGTAGGCCCAGGTAACCTTGTTGGGGGTTGGTAGCCATCAACCTTGTTGGGGAGTTTGTACTTTGTCAACCTTGATGAGGGGTTGGTACTCCATCAACCTCAGTGGGGGGTTTGTACTCCATCAACCTTATAAAGGGGTTGATACCTCATGCGCCTATCCAAAGGAGTGGTCGGCCTTAGCTTGCACTATAATGGTCACTCCTTACACTCATATTATGATCTGTGTAAGGATGGTTTTACTTCAAGCATCATTCATATATGCCATATTGTTAGTATGCTATTCATTGCTTATGATTATGCATTTTGTCTATGATACCTACCTCTTGTTGCATTATATCCTACATATTTAGTACATTCAAACGTACTAATGCATACTCTATGCCTACATGATGTCACCATGTAGGAACCAGTATACCACTTGATCCTCCTCCTCCATGTGGCTAGTATGACTTTATCAAGCTTGTTGGTGTTTCCTCTATTCCGGTTACTTATGATCGATTACTGTGTATTAAGACTTTCTATCTTTGAATTATGTATTGGCTATGATGTTGAGCCCGATTTCCTTGTATTAGCCTCCATTCTTATCTATATAGTAGAGGTGTTGTTGGACATGTTATGTATCTATGTTCTGTGCTTGACTCTTGATGTTTATGATATGGAAGTTTATCCTTAGTCCCAATTTTCCCTTGTTTACATATATCTCTTATTTTTATTCTAATTGCTTCCACAACCAAAGATGTGTAATGATATGCTATGAGGCTTATTTGGGGTTCCTTCAGGTTTCTCATTCACCGTTCACGTCTACACCCTAGGCTTGGATCGTGACAATTTCAAGCTTTAAGACTACTTCAATTTCACCTATAAGAATTCAAGGTTTAAGGTATGTGAGTTTTATCCATTGGATCTTTTCACCTATGGAGTCCAACCTTCCAATTTTATAAGAATTGCATGATTTCGAGTTGTACTACTTATCGGTACCTCTTTTTTTGATTTATGAGCTACATTTTGTTGGAGTTTTGTCAAGTATCGATTGATTATGCCTGAATATCTATCTTCAAGTTATCCCATGAGTTGATCTATGTCTATTGCGATTATGCATGATTCAAGCTATTAAAATTATGAATTGTTGTGAAGTTTTGATGTGATATTCATGTTACCCAAGATGGGGTATTACTATGATATTAGTGGGCTGATTTTAATGATTTTGAAATTTATTAATATTACTATTTCATGATCCATACACTTGAATTTGTATGATTTAGAACATGTGTCCATATGTGCCCACCAAGTGTTTGATAAAATGTCATGACAAGAATTCTTAGGCCATTGATGGGCTATTGCAAGCTTTTACATGTCAAATGATTTCAAGATGATGGTAAGCTTTGAAGTATGTATTGGATTAATGAAGTATCTATGATTTTACAAGTTAGAAGTTACAAGTTAAGTCCAATTTCATGATTTTCAGCTCTTGTGAGCTATTTATATTAAAGCAAGGGTTCATGTATAGTTATTTACTCTCATGTTCAAGTTAGCTCATAAATAGAGGTCAAACATATTTCAAGCGCTACTCATATTGTGTTTTCATGTTTCTTACAAGCTATACAAGATATGATTATTTCAAGTATTCCATGGGAATCAATTTAGCACTGATTGAGGCTTAAGATGGGGGCTCGACCCAAGGGGTCCTTATATAAAATCTTTTGTCTCTAAACTATATGCCACCATAGGATGACTTATTATACCATTGCTATACTAGTGGATCCATCTAGTCATGTTATGATGTTTGGTTTGCCTTGGCATGTAGACCACACCTAGACGGGGGAGGGGGGGTGTCATGCTCGTCCCAGGGTGTCATACCTTGGATTCTAAGTTGTACCTAATTGGTCTATGTCGGTTAAGGTCTCCTCCCATATATATGTATGGCGTATGTCTCATGCAAGCTAAATGTTTTACAAGCATGTTTACTTCAAGCATTAATCATACACGACATATTAAGATTGTACCTGTTGTCTATATCTTATGCATTTTGATTATATGGGCGTATATCTTTATTGCATTGCATCTCGCATAGTATATTCAAATATACTAACGCATACTTTATGCCTACATGATATCACCATGCAGGGACAGGAGTTCAATTTTATCATCCTCCTCCTCCATGTGGCTAGTTCGATCCCTTGAAGCAAGCTTTGGTGAGTCCTCAATTCTGAGGACAATATCTACTTATTTCATACTATGTTGAGACTCTTTCTCTATGTTGAATACTTTATGAAGGTGAGCCCACGGAGTGCCTAGGACCCTGCTCCATTCTAAATGTAAAGGTGTTGTTGGATATTATGTATTCATGCTTTTGGATTGACTTGTCTTATATTTTCTACATTTATGAAGAATTTTCTCTTAGTGCCAATCTCCCTTTTTGTATTCGAATCGTGTATATATTTATTTTACTTCCGCAACCAAGGATGTGTGCATGTTACGATCAAGAGGCTTGTTTGGATTGTCTCCGGACTTTTCATTCGCCGTGTCACGTTGAAGCCCTAGACTTGGATCGTGACAGTTCTCATTAACTTGGTACTAGAAATATCTACAAAATTATTATTTTATTTTCAAAGTTAATATATCGCTTATCAAGTTTGATATAAAGACTTACCAATCATTACAAGTCAAAAATTATTTTAAAAATTTACATTAGCTATGTACAAAACATAAACTCTTGTTAATATAAGATCACAATACAATATTATTTTTGAAAAGATGACAAGAAATAAATGCTTATATATTATGACTAGGTACAAAAGCCTAGCAAAGGCCAAGCTTAATATATATTATTTTATTTATTTTAATTTATCAGACACAGATAGAGTTAGCTTGGTCATCATAAATTTTTAAATACTTTAAATTGTTAATTATACCTAATTTAGTTGCTCCTTTCTTTCAATTTATTTTCTCGAGCTTCTAAATTACTAGTAAGTTGAATACTTCATATTTCACTGTCATTTTTGTTCATTATTATTGTTACCACTATTATATATTAGATAATATAACCAGTGTTGCTCTAGTTTTTATAATTTTTATTTTCACTACTTTAACATTATATTTCTTATACCAAAATTACTATTATTATCCTATTATCATCTTATTTAAAATCAATTGCTGTTACTTTATTTCAAGTTGGATACTTGTCAAATTAATTATAACTCGATATTTATGTCTATAATATTTTTTAAATTATTAACAATGAATTTCAAAATATTAGGACTTTATTTTTAAATTTTAACTATTATATTTTACATCATAACATATGTTGTATTTATTATTACAATAGAAGCTCAAAGAATCAATATAAAGAAGAAAAAGCACCAATATCAGCCCAAAATTTGTCTAAAATTAAGCCCATACTTGGTAGCCCTTTACTATAAAAAACCCCTAAAATCTATTCCTCTATCATTCTAACGTCACTCTCTTATGTCTTCCTCTTTGAAGAAAAAGTCCAAATAGCTTTAGCTATGGCGATTCTTTGACAATACCATTCTTGTGGTAATATAGATCAATATTCACAAAAACGGTATGAAACTTTCAACTCTATTCGTGTTTGTGTTTTCACCATTTCTTTTGGATCGGATCTGACCAAATCACGTGAACTCGGATCGATGCTAAAACATTTGGATTGCAAACCAATCACTTTTATCTCAAAATCCTACCAAACCATCAACCGTAAGACTCTCTTATAAATACATCCTTATATCTTCACAAAAAAGGAGTTTTTTATGGCAATATTTCCCCTTCAAAGCTTTGCTATTTACTTTCAATTTTAAGAAAGAAGTTCTGATCTCTTCTTACATTTGCAGGATGACAACCGAGGAATTTTCACAATTTTAGAACTTTTCCATTACAAGAGTATAGATTAGAGGCCGATAACATCCCTAGTTCACTGCTGCTCCGCAAGAGGTAATGTGTCACGACCCAAGCCTAGGACCTAGATGTAACAACCCATATCACTATGCTATTATATATCCATGTTTAAAGCTTTATTTGGTCAGGTTTGGGGTGTATTAGGTTCATGGGAGACTCCTAGTACCTAATCGAGTTCAAGACTTACCTCCAAGTTGAGTCTTGGGTGTTGTTTCATGTAAGGGTCAATTTTAAGTAAGCATAACTCTTGTCACATTTAGATCTGGGTGTCCCACAACATGTTAAATGAAATATCTTTAAGTTAGCTTTGCAATGCACTTGGTTTCACCTCATTCTGATGTCAGATGAAGGAGTTATGACCGTTTTTGTGAGACCCTCCCATGCAGTGAAGCCCCAGGGGCACCTATACGGGCAGTGTGGCCTTGTACGGGTCATGGTAAATATTTAGGGCTGGAAAATGAAGTGGTGAGGCTAAGTCTTTGTCCATGACCAGTGGCACAGGTCGTGTGACTCACCACTGGTCGTGAGGAGGGGAGTGGAGGTGTTTTAGGAGGCTTGGCTAGGAGTGGGTAGCATTGGAAGCTAAGGCATGGGCCACGACCTCCTTGTATGGATTGTGTGAAGGGGTAGGGGCCATGTCACCTGGGATTCTAGTGGCTAGAAATAGTTTCTTGTCTAAGTGAGGTGGGACGGATCAGTACACGGTCCGTGTAATGCTATATGGTTAGTGAAAGTACCCATCAAAGTGACATTCGCTAACTTTTTCTCAAGTGTTCCAATTCCATTTTTTTGTCTAAGTCTTGTCTCACGGGAACACCACACGATCCGTGGAGTGCCACACATCTAATGTAGTCTTCAGTAAGATGACACTCTGCCAATTTTTCCATCCGTTCACTAATGTCATTTTTGTAAATGCTAATTATCCTAATGACCCTTTTTGACTTTTTAGGCTATCTTAACCATCCTGGAAGATCTAAACTCTAACCTTAAGGACCCAATTTCACTAATCTCATCTCAATCACACTCCCAAATCCTTTTAAGACTTCCATCAAGTCCTAATTCAATTTCAAGGAAACCCAAGAACAAGATTGGATTCCAAGATCATTTTCAAGCCTCCATTCTTCCTAATCTCAATTCCAAGCAACTCTAGACCTAAGATATGTGGTGTTGAACCATTGGGTCCTTCCACCCATGGTTCCAAAAATTTCTTTTAATTAATATGGAATGATTTAAAGTTGATTTAACAAATGGATTTTCTAGTATGAACATGTCTATGAACTATGTTAAAGCTATATAAAGTTGTAACTGTTTTGCGATGTTTTGAGCTATAAATCTTGGATCTATTTTAAGACTTGATAAGGGATTATGATGTATATTACTTGAGGGTGATTCAAGGTATTGATTGATGATTTTACGATGGATTTACTTGCACGATTACATCTCTAAATTGTATGGTGTTATACTATCATTTGACATCCACCAAGTGTTTAATAAAATGTCCTATTATAGTTTCTTGAGGAATTGAAGATCCAATGTATGTCTTATGAGCGAAATGATGTTATTATGATTATATGATGATGATATGATGATTTAAATATAATGGTTTGATGAGATAGTTCTATGAAATGCTTAATCCAAAAAGGGACGAGCTCCCATAAGGAAGGTTGCTTGATCCGAAGAGGGACGAGCTTCCATAAGGAAGGCCACTTAATTCGAAAGGGGATGGGCTCCTGTAAAGAAGGTCACTTTATCCAAAAAGAGATGGCCTCCCATATTGAGGGCCACTTAATCCAACAAGGGATGGGCTTCTGTAAAGAAGGTCACTTAGTCCAAAATGGGATGAGCTCCAGTAAGGAAGGTGGCTCCAAAAGGTCTTATGTTATGTCGGTTGAGGCTTCTTTACACATATATATTATGATCTATATAAGCTAAATGATTTACAAAACATGACTTACTTAAGACTTGGTTATACATGCTATATTAATATTATGTTATCTATTGGTTATTATTGTGCATTTTGATTATGATGTCTATCTCTTGTTGCATTGCATCCCACATACTTATTATTTGACTGACGCAAAGTTAGAAATGAAACACATGATAGATAGTACTTCTTGATCATGTAATATAGATTTGTATTTATGAAAAAAAGAGAACGGTAAGATTTCATCTTTCAAATAAGACGATACAAGGGATAAATGAGTTTCCAGATGCTTTCTACTATAGTCATTTGTGTATCTAGTATTTTCTGCTTTTGGGGTTGATATATTTGAGTTAAGGGTCTTCACAAACCTCTCTATCTCTATGAGATAATGATTAGGTTCGTGTACATATCTCCCCAGATTCAACTTGTGGAATTTCACTGGGTATGGTGTTATTATTGTTGTTGTTAACAGTTGTATGTATTTAAAACTTTTTGGTGGTTTTTGCAATGAATAATTCATTTCTATTCAAATTTGATTTGAACTGGATTTATTTTGGTATTAAAAATATCAAAATTAAGTTATGAATCATGCACAAATTTAAACACAATATTCATAGATGTGAGTAATAATACTCTCTCAGTTCTAATTAATGATACATTTTTTCTTTTTAGTAATCCTAAAAACAATGACACATTTTCTTATTTGACAAATATATAATGATACTATCAATATTTTATCCATATTTGGGGTCATGTTTATTCGACAAAACATCCACATAGGTGTACCCTTTTTATTTAAAAATTTATTTATTTTAAGAGTTTCAAATTGATTTCCACTATAGTCATTTTTGTATCTAGTATTTTCTACTTTTGGGGCTAATATATTTGAGTTGATGGTCTTTCGAAAATTGTTTCTCTATCTCTATGAGGTAATGAGATTTCATTGGTTGTATTGTTGTTTTTGTAAGAGTGATTTTGGAATAGAGTAAAGTGTTCTCATATTTATTAAACTTTGTATCCAATCAAACTACACTATCACTGAAATTGAGACGAATGGGGTAACAATATTAATAAGGGGGACTACGTAACGTTCAACCACCTGTTTAACTTCTATCCTCATTCTCAATCATCACAACTTACTATTTAGGGTTACATCTACAAATATATCATATTCACCAACCTCTCACATTTCCTCACTGGCATACATGAATATGCTATTCACATATTTGATGAACCATCTTAATCTTGCATTCGCCCTCTTTTCGACCACATGGATCACTCCCATCTTGTCTTGAAATCTTCATTTCTAATTTTATCTTTCCTAGTATGACCCACACATCCACATCAAAAGTGTAAGATGGTATAGATTTAAAAATTTGTTCATGTTTTGTTGATCAAAATATTTTCTCTAAAAAGAAGTTCTCTAGAATGGAAATAATAACATTTCAAGTTCATAGTTTTCTATCCATTCCCCAACAACCCCAATCATTCCAACAACTCCATCAAAAAGAGTAAAATGATAGTCATCAAAATCAAAAAGAATTCAAAAGCACAAGATTATAGTATGAAATAAATGAATAAATTAAACAACATACCTTGGACTATACAACCAATTTAGGGATTCCAAGAGAGTTTCATCCACATACATTGAAAATATTGAATCTAATATAGGGAACCAAAAGGTTAACCATTGAAATTATTGAATCTTTATAGATAAATTTTGACAAAAAAATATATAAAGATTCAATAATTTCTATGATTAACCTTTTGGTTGCGTATATTAGATTCAATATTTTCAATATATGTGGATGAAAATCTCTTGGGATCCCTAAATTAGTTGTATAGGGCAAGGTATGTAGCTTAATTTGTTCATCAATTTCATATTATCATCTGGTTCTTCTGAATTCTCTTTGATTTTGATGACTATCATTTTACTCATTTTGATGGGGATTGTTGGAATTATTGGGGTTGTTGGGGAATAGATAGTAGACAATGAACTTGAAATGTTGTTTTGCTCATTTTAGCAAACTTGTCTTTTTAGATAAAATATTTTGACCAACTAAACATAGGTAAATTTTTGAATCTATACCATCATACACCTTTGAGATTGATGTGTGAGTCATACTAGAAAAGATAAAATTAGAAATGAAGATTTTCAAGACATGATTGGAGTGATCCTTATGGTGGACAAGATGGCGGATGCAAATTAAAATGGTTCATCAAATATGTGAATAGCATATTAATAGATGCCCAGTGAAGAATTACTAGAGGTTGATGAATATGATATTTTTAGCTTATCAAGGATAAAAACCTAAATAGTAAGTTGGGAATATTAAGAACGAGGGTACAAGGTAAATAGGTGGTTGAATGTTGTGCAGTCCCCCTTATCAATGTTGTTACCCCATTTGTCTCAATTTCAGTGATGTAGTTTGATTGGATATAAAGCTTAAGACATATGTGAACATTTTACTCTATTCAAAAATCACTCTTACAATAACAACGATACACCCAGTGAAATCCTACTATTTCATAGAGATAGAAAGGCGATTTTCGAAAGACATCAACTCAAATATATCAGCCCCAAAAGCATAAAATACTAGATACAAAAATGAATATAGTGTAAAGTAATTGAAAACTCTTAAAATAAATAAACTTTTAAATAAAAGCGTACACCTTTATGGATGTTTTGCCAAATAAACATGACCCAAAATATGGATAAATATTGATAGTGTTATTATGCATTTGTTAAATAAGAAAATATATCATTCTTTTTAGGATTGACTAAATAGAAAAAATGTTCTATAAATTAGGACTGAGAGAGTATTATTACTCACATACTGCTATTTTTGTTTGATTTTATTATTACTTGTTGTTTACTTTACTTTAGAGTTAATAACTATATTATGTGTTGGTATTTTATCTTCTTCATTATTCTTGGCCTTATTGCTTCACTATTATATTTTCCTTTTGACATTTGATTTATCAAGCTTTACTCAAGCCGAGGGTCTATCAAACTTCACAAAATAAGGTAAGCCTGTTGTAACACCTTGAAAATTCCTAAGCTAAGATCCAAACTTCCCTCTTATGTATATGAGATCATACCGAGTGATTACAATCTTGAATATTGGTATTAAAGCCTATTCCATGGTGGGATGATAGATTTGAGATGAATTTAAGTCACAAAAATTCTTTTACATAAAGTTGAGATGAAACATTCCTTATTGATTGAGTCTCGATATGAAATGTTATGCAATTGGGTGATCCAATAATTCTAAGGTTGTGAACTTATGTTAATGTCTTTTCCTAAGTATTTGAAGTGTGTTGAATGTGGTTTGAGGTAATAAGGGATGCCCAAAGTTAAGACAAGTTCAGCACATTTCAATCAGCTAACTTTCGATGTAAGTTCATAGAAGGGTCCTTCCAAGATAGGGATGTTGATGGATAGTTATTTTAACATCAACAAGAATTGTTTGAACTTAACATCTTCTTCCTTCTTCTTTAACCTTTGTGGGAAAGGAGGAGGTAGTTTTGGGATTGTTTTGGCTTTCTCTTACTCTCCCACCTCTTAGTCCTCCACTCCCCTACTCTTTAGAGTTTCCTCTTTACTTATTACCTTGCTATGGCTCTTTCCTCGACTTCATCATCAACAATTGGCATAGGAGGATCCACAGTGCTTTTGACACTTCGAGTCATCACGACCATGTAATGCCCTTCATTCTTAGGGTTTTGAATCGTGTTGCTTGGTAAGGTACCCTTCTTTCATTGGTTTAATTGTGAAGACATTTGTCTGAATTATTGTTCCAGTTACTTGATTGCCACAGAATAAGAGTCTATGTTCTAATTTATGGTTGAAATATCGATCTTCATCCCCTTTAAAGTCTCATCATGGTGATCCACCCTCTTTAACAATTTATCAAGCATTTCTTTAATCATTGAACTACTTGATCGAGCATCACAGTTTTGTGGTGATACATAGGAACTACTTTTGTAGCCTTCTATTCTACCCTATTTTGCATCTGGCACTCTCTATATTTCATAGTATCCACCCCTATTATCTCTATATGCCTCTTCTCGATTGAAGTTCTGACCTTGATTCCTAGAACCATGTCTCCAATAATCCGAGTTGGATCCTTTGAGGTTATTCCGGAAACTTGCCACTTGGTTGGTCACAAAGCTTGCATCCTCATCAAAAAATTGATCATCATAAACTAGAGTCTTTGAGGGTTGATGGGTTACCACTTGCACACTTGCTTGATTTTGTTTCAAAACCAATTCCATTCTCATACGGAGTTGCACAAGTTGTTCCATGATCTCTTTATTCACCTTTTCTTGGCCATTATTTATTGTAACCGTATAAGGGCTCTTTGTTGTACCCCTCTCACTTTGGACCCATGCTTGGTTGGTCTTCACCATTTTTTCCATTCTCTCAGTGACAAGTTCAAATGGTTGATCAAGCAAAACACCGTCTATGATCGTGTTGGCACATGCTTTGCTATTATCATCAAGTGCTCTATAAAAGATCTCGACCAAAGCATCATCAACAACTTTATGATCATGGATTATTCTCAAGCATGTGGTAAATCACTCATATGTAGTGCTAAGAGAGTCTCCAGGCAATTTCTCAAAGTTGTTAATTTGGTCCTTAAGCTTCAGTTTCTTTTACCTTGGGAAATTTCTTTCGAGAAACATCCTTATAGCTTAGCCCAACTCGTGATGGTACACGGAGGAAGCTCAAACAACCATATAGTTGTATTGCCAGTCAATGACAATGGAAACACCCTGAGTCTAATAGTGTCAATAGAAGTATTTTATATACCCATTATATTTTTTCACACAAAGACAACATTTTGGAGATGACCGTGTGGATCTTCTGACTGTAGCCCTGTGAATAAGCCGTGGTTTTGGAGCATCTGGAGCAATCCATTTGAGACTACAAACTTATCATCTAGTGATAGAGGGGGCAGTACTATAGAGCCAGTCACATCCATCGCCATAGGTTTCAGTCGGTATTAGTTCTAACCATAAGTGTTCCCATTAAAGTCCCTAAGCTGCTGTGTTATCCCTTGGTGGATTCTCTTCTCCTCTTATATCCTCATCATTCAGATTTATCTCCTCTTCAACCATAACAGCTTCGTTCACTTGAGCCATTCTTCTGAAAAGTCCATGGATCTCTAAATTTAATGGAGCTAAAGGTTCACCTTGACTCCTTGTGTTAGGCATACAACCTGGCACACCCTACAAGTAAATTAGACACAAAAACAAAAGGCAAAAGTAAAATACACAAGATTCAAGAAATCAACACTAGAATTAACTAATAGTAAAATCAAATCGAACCTAGTTGTATTCCCCGGCAATAGCACCATAATTTTATGATGATGGTCACGCTCCAATAAGAAAGTGGTTGCTATAAGTAATTAATCTAACCTATGTTAGGGTTTAATCCATAGGAATATAGGGCTTGACTATAGGATTTCACTACTAATCATTTCTAGTATCTATAACTAAAATCTCTAAAAAAAGGAGGGGTTGTGATTCAAAAACAACATAAAATAAATGCTAAGTAGAATATAGAAAAATACTCAATTTTGGGAATAACATGGGAATTATGTTCCCCATGGTTCGTTGACTTAATTACCATAGATAACATAACTACGATTAATGAATCACATGAAGGATAGTAACTTAGGTTCTTCCAGCCCTTTTATAAAGGTGAAGGTCGAACTTCACCATGGCGCTTGGTCGGCTACCATGGCGTGCCAACTAACCATTACCTATTGTACCAATCAATCTCCCTTTGGTCAGGTTTGGTCTATTAGACATGAACATATCAATCGAATCCTATCATCTATTTCCCTTTTCTTATTCGTCACTACCTTAGTTGATATCGTGATAGTAGGTAGGGTTTGGTGTTGGCCACCACCAAACAACATTAATCATGAAGGGAAATAAACAATACATCCAAAACCGTAATCATAAATATGCACAAAACCTAGGTCATTTCAAGTTAACTACCCATGGTTCCCACAACTCCAAGTTATGGGTGCTTAGCTACTCATTTATAAAACAAAACATACAAAAATGCAAATAAGAGACATAGTTGAGAGTTTCACCAATGACAATGAAGGAAATAGGCACCACAAATTTCAAACCTATCAGCTTGATTGATCGATAATGCGTACAAAGGAAGATTTACAGTTTCCCAAAATGAGTTTTTCAAGAAAGAACAAATAAACTACTCTAAAACCTAAGAAAAGCTTCAAAAATATCTTGGAGTAGTGTCTATGGTTGCCCCCTTAAAATAACTTAACTTAACCTATATATAATGTGTACAAAATAACCCTAAATTTGCACAAAAAATAGCTGGCAACTGATAAGTTTTGCTGTTAAAATGACTCATAGGAGAACCTACGAGTCATAGTCGGTGTCTCATATTAGAATCTTAGCAACTTGGACTTAACTAGTATGACCCATAGGTATGAGTTATTGCTTGGGCTATGACTTGTTTGTTGATCATGTATTCTTGCTCTTCAGGTTTTGGTCCTATATTTTGGATCTCTGATTCTTGCTATGAGTCCACCTATACGAGTCAAGAGTTTCTTATGACTCATAGGCTGGACTCATAGGAGTGACCTTAATTTGACAAAATTACTAATTTTTGGTCTTTGATTCCTGCAATGACACAACCTACGACTAGTAGTGTGAATTCCAACTCATATGTGGGCTCGTATGGCCTATGCTTTAGCAAAATCTGCAAATTTTCTTCAAAATCATGCCAACCTAACTTTTCTGCAAAATTGATTCAAAAACACATCAAAACGCTACAAATTCGCTTTGAGAACTCACAAAATCCCTTATTTTAGTCAATAATATGTTGTAATATGACAGCACATCAGTGAGCCCATAGTGGCTAAAAGAGTTTATAGAAATTTTCCTGTGTTCATATTGCATAAAGTCTCGATTGTAATTTTGTTAAATTATATATTTTGGATTTTGATATCATTCTTAGGATGGATTGTTTGCATGCACATTATGCTTTTATTGATTGTAGAACCCGTATCATTAAATTTTAATTCCCTAATGAGCCTGTCCTTAAGTGGGAAAGTTGTGATGTGGTGGTCAACTATAGATTCATTTCTTGTCTTAAAGCCCAAAAGTTTTTTTCTAAGGGTTGTCTCTATCATCTTGTGAGGGTTAGGGATGTGGAGTCCAAAGTCCCTCCCATTGAATTGGTTTATGTGGTTACTGAGTTTCTTGATGTCTTTCCCGATGAACTTCCTAATGTTCCTCTCGAAAGGGGAATATACTTTGGTATAGACCTCCTTTCCATTACTCAACCCATTTTCATTACCCACTAGCATATGGCTTGATGGAATTGAAGAAGTTAAAGTATCAATTGAGGGATTTGTTTGAAAAGGGTTTCATAAGGCCTAGTAAATCACCTTGGGGTGCACTGGTGTTATTTGTGAAGAAAAGGGATGGTTCTCTTAGAATAGGTATTGATTACTGGTAACCTAATAGAGTCACCATAAAGAACAAGTACCCTCTATCAAGGATTGATGACCTTTTTGATCAACTACAAGGGGCTAGTCACTTTTCTAATACTGATCTTCGGTGCGGCTATCACCAAGTGAAAGTGAGGGAGTGTGATATCCCCAAGACGGCTTTTTGGACTAGGTGTGGACACTTTGAGTTTGTGGTTATATCCCTTGAGTTGACTAATGCGTCGGCTATATTTATGGATCTCAAGAATAGGGTCTTCAAACCCTACCTTACATGTTTATGGTGGTCTTTATTGATGATATCTTGATTTATCCCATAGTGAGGAGGAGTATGTGAATCACTTGAGGTTGGTTATACAAATCTTGGGGAAGGAGAAGCTATATGCAAAATATAATAAGTATGAGTTTTGGTTAAAAAAGGTTTGCTTTTCTAGGGCATGTGGTGTCGGGATATAACATTAAGGTAGATCCAAAGAAGATAAAGGTGATTAGAAATTGGACTAAATCTTTGACTCCACCGGACATTAGAGGTTTCTTTGGTTTGGCAAGTTATTATTGGAGGTTTGTAAATGGTTTCTCTTCTATTGCTTCCCCTATAACTAAGTTGACCCAAAAGAACGCAAAGTTTGTTTGGACTGATGAACGTGAAAAGAGTTTACAAATCTTGAAAGATATGCTTGTCTCCACTCCTATCTTAGCTCTACCGGAAGAATTGGAAGGATTTGTTGTATATTATGATGTCTCAAGAATTAGTTTGGGGTGTGTTTTGATGCAAAATGGCAAGGTGATAGCATATTCCTCTAGGCAACTTAAGGTGCATGGGAAGAAATATCCTACCCATGATCTTGAATTGGTGGCCGTTGTTTTTGCTTTGAAAATTTGGTGTCATTACTTGTATGGGGTTTATGTAAATATGCTTACCGACCACAAGAGTCTCCAATGTATTCACCCAAAAATATCTTAACTTGAGATAAAGAAAGTTGTTAGAGCTCCTTAACGACTATGATATGAGTGTGCATTATCACCCCAGAAGATCTAATGTTGTGGCCGATGCTCTAAGTAGAGTGTCCATGGGAAGTCTAGATCATGTTGATTATGGTGGCAAGGAGGTAGCTAGAGAGGTTCACTAGTTGGCTAGATTGAGGGGTTAGGTTGGATGAAGTTGATAATGATGGTGTATTGGTTGTTGATCGTTCTAAATCTGAAATGACCAAAAAAAGTGCCCAAAAATATGCTTTAAAATGCCTAAAATTTTAAATTCCATATATCTCAACATCTATTTGCTATTTTAAAAATTTGACTTCATTTTCTTGTTTAGGGGGTCAAAATTAGGGGGAAAAGGGTCTAACATCGATTAGAGCAATCAAATCATAATTTTGAATTTCTAACAAAACTTAATTTTTGGAAACAATTTGTAATAGCACCGTACCGCAATGAGTTTCTTGATGGCTTCCCAAATGACCTCCCCGGTGTCCCTCCTAAAAGGGAGATGATTTTGGAAAAGATCTCCTTCCTAACACCTAACCTATCTCCATCTCCCCTTACCGTATGGCCCCGACAGAGTTGAAGGAGTTAAAAGAGCAATTGAAAGATTTATTAGAAAAGGAATTTATTAGACCTAGTCAATCACCTTGGGGTACTTCGGTATTGTTTGTGAAGAAGAAGGATGGGTCACTTAGACTTTCTATTAATTACCAATAACTCAATAGGGTCACTATATAGAATAGATATCCTCTTTCAAGGATTGATGACTTGTTTGACCAATTGCAATGGGCTAGCTTCTTCTCTAAGATTGATCTTTGTTCCGAGTATCATCAAGTGAGGCTAAGGGAATGTGATGTTCCTAAGTCAGCCTTCCTGACTAGATATGGGCATTATGAGTTTATTGTGATGTAATTTGGGTTGACTATAGTACCGACCATCTTTATGGACCTAATGAATAGGGTCTTCAAACCCTACCTTGGTTCCTTTATTGTGGTGTTCATTGATGATAATTTGATCTATTCACATAGTAGGGAGGAGCATATGAAACATTTAAGGGTTATGTTGCAAAGATTCAGGGAAGAGAAATTGTATGCCAAGTATGATAAGTGTGAATTTTGGTTGAAGAAGGTTGCATTCTTAGGTCATGTGGTGTGAGGTGATAGTATAAAAGTGGATCCTAAGAAAACTAATGTGATTAGAAATTGGCCTAGACCACTGACCTTATCAGATATTAGTAGTTTCTTGGGCCTTACGGGTTATTATAGAAGGTTTATGAATGGGTTCCCCTCCATTGATTCCCCTATGACAAAATCGACACAAAAGAAGGTTAAATTTATGTGGATGAGGAGTGTGAGAGGATCTTCCAAACAATGAAAAACAAGCTTGTGTCTGCTCCTATATTGTTAATACTAGATAGGCTTGAGATTTTTGTTGTGTGTCATGATACATCTAGAGTCAATTTGGTTTGTGTGCTAATGCGAAATGGTAAGGTCATAGCTTATGCTTTTAGAAAACTCAAGGTACATGAAAGGAACTGCCCTATCCATGACCTAAAGTTGGCTGCCATGGTGTTTGCATTAAAAATTTGGCATCACTACTTATATGGGGTACATGTGGATGTGTTCACCAATCATAAGAGCCTGCAATATGTCTTCACTCTATAAAATCTCACTTAAGGCAAAGAAGATTGTTAGAACTTCTTATAGACTATGACATGAGTATAGATTATCATCTGGGTAGGCAAATGTGGTGGCAGGTGCCTTGAGTAGGGTGTCTATGGGTAACTTAGCCCATTTTGATAGTGGTAAGGAGATAGCTAGGGAGGTGCATCAATTGGCTAGATTGGGGGTTAGGTTGGAGGAGGTTGGTGATGATGGTGTTGGTGTTGTTTATGGTTCCAAATCATCCTTTGTTGATGAAGTGATAGCAAAATAAGATCTTGACTCCACCTTGCTTGAATTGAATGCCTTGGTAAAAAAGGGCAAGGTAGAGGTTTTCTCCTAAGGGGGAGATGGTACCCTTAAGTACCAAGGTAGGTTGTGTATGCCTTATGTTGATAGTTTGAGGGAGAAAATTCTTGATGAGACCTATAATTCTCCTTATTTTATCCACCCCAGTTCCACTGGAATGTATAGAGACTTAAAAGATATGTATTGGAGGGGAGGCATGAAGAGGGACATTACCAAATTCATTTTCGGTTGCCATAGTTGTCAACAAGTTAAAGCCAAACATCAAAGGACGGCTGGCCTAGCCCAAGACATAGAGATTCCCACTTGGAAGTGGGAGGTGATTAATGTGGATTCTGTGGTTGGGTTGCCTAAGACTAGCAAAGGTTTTGATTCAATTTGGGTGGTAGTTGATAGGATGACAAAATCAGCTCACTTTCTACCAATTAAGACCACATATGGGGCTGAAGATATGCAAGGTTATACATCCATGAGTTAGTGAGGTTTCATGGGGTTCCTTTGTCCATCATATTGGATCATGGTTCATAATTCACTTCACCCTTTTGGAGGTCATTTCAAAGGGGTCTTGGTACCAAAGTTCACCTTAGTACAACTTTTTACCCTCAAATGGATGGCCAAGCTGAAAGGATAATTCAGACCGCTAAGGACATGATAAGGTCTTGTGTATTATAGTTGAGGGATAGTTGGGATGACCATCTTCCTTTTATTGAGGTTTCCTACAACAATAACTATCACTCTAGTATCGGTATGACTCCTTTTGAGGCTCTTTGTGGGAGACGTTGTAGCTCACCATTTTGATGGTTTGAGGTTGAGGAGGTTACTTTATTGATATCGGATCTAGTTATGGAAGATCTTGAGAAGGTTAAGATGATTAGGAAAAGGTTGAGAACAACTCAAAGTCACCAAAAATCTTATGCCAATGTGAGAAAAAGAGACCTTGAATTCAAAGTGGTGGATTGGGTCTATTTGAAAATTTCTCCAATGAAAGGTGTGGTTAATTTTGGTAAAAAGGGAAGTTGAGTCCAAGGTATATTGGTCCTTATGAGGTGATAAGGATGGTTGAAAAGGTAGCTTATAAATTGAAATTGCCTAGTGAAATGAATTTGTTTCACCCAATGTTTCATGTCTCTATGTTGAGAAAATGTATTGGTGATCCTAATGTTGTTGTGCCTCTTGATATTGTGGATGTTGTTGATGATAACTTGACTTATGAGGACGTTCTAGTTCAAATCCTAGATAGGCAAGTGAAGCTATTGAGGAACAAGGAGGTGGCATCTGTTAAAATCCTTTTGGAGGAACCAGTAAATCAAAAGTGCTACTTGGGAGGCCGAAGCGGCCATTTGAAAATGGTATCCTTATCTTTTTAACTCCACTCAAGCCTAAGGTGCTAATTCTAAGTCCTCTATGTGATTCAAGTCTTATGTTTCATCCCCTAGGCCATTCATATGCATTCATGTTTAAGCTGGGAAGTTTATGATGATTTTACACTTATGTTGAGATTTTGAAAATGGTATTCCAAATATAATGTTTTACTTTAGTTGGGGCTGGTTTATTTTTGATCATTCTTGTCTTATACATCTCTTTTACATTCAAGGACGAATGTTTCCAAGGTGGAGATATTGGAACGACCCCATTAAGTATCCGAAGCATGAGATATGATATGAATGACTATATGATGATAAAATGAGCTCATGTATATGGTATACTCTATATAAAGTGTTGCTTACACCATGCCTAATCTGGGGGACTAAGACCACGGATAATCGAGGTGGGGGTTTGTATTCATCAACCGAGGTGGGGGTTTGTACTCATCAATCGAGGTTGGGGTTTGTACTCATCAAACCATGTGAGGGGTTTGTACTTTACCACTAGAGTGATAAGGTTTTATTATCATCAATCATGTGAGGGTTTTATATCACACCACTAGGGTGATGCAGTGAGATCATCATCAACTGACCAAGGGGTTTATACTTTGAAAATCTTGTTTGGTCTAGTCTTCACAAATAATATCCTGTATGAGCATAAGTTACTTAAGCATGTTTACTTATGCATTGATTATACATGATATATTGCTATATTATGCCTATTGCTTATTGTTATGTATTTTGATTGTGATGCCTAATCCTTGTTGTATTGCATGCTACATACTTAGTATATTCAAACAGACTAACACATACTCTATGATATCATGTAGGAATCGGTGCCCAGGTTAATCATCCTCCTCCATGTGGCTAGTCGATGCTATTCAAGCAAGTTGGTGAGTCTTCCAATTCGGGGACGTTAGTCTATGATTCTCCAATTATGTATTGAGGCATTCTTGTTTATTATCTATTTTGACCATGAGGGTGAGCCCAGTTAATTTGTCTTGGACCCTGTCTTATCTATGTATAGAGGTGTTTATTGGACATGTTATGTACTTATGTGAAGAGCCTTGACTCTATTGTTCATGATATCTATGATACATGCTTCTCTTTCCTCTTGATTATGATGTTGTGCAAGCTTTTCCCTAGTCCCATTGCCCTTATTCTTATTCTTTTTTGTTGTATCTATTGCTTCCGCAATCAAGGATGTGTAATGATATTTTAAGAGGCTTTTTTGGGGTCCCTTTGGGTTCCTCTCACATCTTGTCACGTCTAAACCCTAGGCTTGGGTAATGATAAAATATTTCTTCATTGAGGAGGTAATAGAAAAACAAGATATTGATCCTGCATTGTTAGAGTTGAAGGCCTTGGTGAAAGATGGTAAAGTAGAGGTTTTCTCCCAAGGGGGATATGGTGCCCTTAGATACCAAGGTAGGTTATGTGTGCCTAAGGTTGATGACTTGAAAGAATCGATCTTGATGGAGGCCTATTATTCATCCTATTCCATTCACCCTGGTTCTACAAAGATGTATAGAGAATTGACATAGGTGTATTGGTGTGGTGGTATGAAGGGAGATATTACACAGTTCATATCCGGATGTCACAATTGCCAACAAGTGAAAGCCAAACATCAAAGGCTAGGTGGCCTAGTCCAAGTCATAGAGATTCCTACTTGGAAGTGGGAAGAGATCAACATATACTTTGTGGTTGGGTTGCCTAAGACTTGGGAACAGTTTGACTCTATTTGGGTTATTGTGGAAAGAATGACAAAGTCGGCTCACTTTCTACCGGTCAAAACTACCTATGGTGCTTATGATTATTCCAAGTTGTATATGCATGAATTGGTTAGATTGCATAGGGTGCCTTTGTCTATAATTTTGGATTGTCGTGCTCAATTCACTTCTCACTTTTGGAGGTCCTTCCAAATAGGTCTTGATACCAAGGTAAACTTAGCACGACTTTTCATCCTCAAATGGATGGTCAAGCCGAGAGGACTATCCAAATTCATGAGAATATGCTTTGATCTTGTGTTTTGGAGTTGAAGGGTAGTTGTGATGAACATATTCCACTCATTGAGTTTGCTTACAACAATATCTACCACTCAAGCATTGGTTTGGATCCCTTCGAAGCTTTATATGGTAGACATTGTAAGTCCTTTGTTGGGTTGTTTAAAGTGGGGAAGATAGCTTTGCTAGGTCCAAATTTGGTGTTGGAGGCCTTGGAGAAGGCGAGGTTGATGAGGGAGAGATTGACAACAACCCAAAGTAGACAAAAGTCCTACTCTGATGTGAGGAGAAGAGATCTTGAGTTTGAGGTTGGTGATTAGGTTTATTTGAAAGTATCACCTATGAAAGGTATAGTCCGATTTGGCAAAAAATGGAAATTAAGCCCATGGTTCATGCATCCATATAAAGTTTTAAGGAGAGTGGGTAAGGTTGCCTATGAGTTGTAGTTGCCTATGGAGATGAACATCGTTTATTCGATCGTCCATGTGTCCATATTGAGAAAGTGTGTGGGTAACCCAAGTGCTATAGTGCCCTTAGAAATTATGGGTGTTATAGAAGATAAAATGACCTACGAGGAGGTCCCTATGGAGATTCTAGATAGACAAGTAAAGAGATTGAGAAACAAAGATGTAGCTTCTGTCAAGGTCCTTTGGAGGAATCAACAAGTTGAAAATGCCACATGGGAAGCTGAGGCGGACATATGAAAGCTATAAACATATCTCTTCCACTCTACTCTAGCCAAATATACTAATTTAAGTCCCCTATATGATTTCAAGTCTTAAGTTTCAGCTCTTATGTCATTTTGCATGCATTCATGTTCATGATAACGAGTTTATAGTTGAAATTTTTGAAAATAATGTTTAAAATGCATTTGTTGTATTCATCTAGGGCTGAAATCTTTATCACTACTTCTCTTATGCTTGTTTTTTTGAAGTTCAGGGACAAATGTTCCTAAGGGGAGATGTTGAAACGCCCCAAATTGTGCTTTAAAAATGCCCATAATCATAATTTCCATATATCTTAAATTCGCGCGTGATATCGAAACTTCAACTTCATATTCTTGATCAGGGGGAAAATTTTTGAGGGAAATGAGTATAACCCAGATTTTAGAAGACCCATAGCAAAAAAGAATTTTCACTAATTTTTCAAAAACTAGTAGTTGTACGCATTTGGTTCGCAATGCGGACCCATCACGGACTAGTATTAATTTTCTTAATTTTCTATTTTGGTCTAAGGGCATTGGGATCATTGCCCCATGTCCATTTACACGTGAAATCTCCCATACTTAGCCATTTTTCAACTCTATATCACTCAAAAACCCTCTCTAATTAAAATCTCTCCAACACTTTCTCAAAATTCCCATCCAAATTCAATGATTTCAAGCTTAGCTTTGGAACTCAAGGATTCATTTTAAAGATCAAAGTTTCCTTCAAGCTTATCTCAAGAAAGCCTATGTTTAAGCTATATGGGTTTCATCCATTGGGTCCTTTCACCCATGAAGCCCAATCACCCTTTTCATCGAAATTGCATGTTTTCATGTTATATTACTCTATGGGTATATCTCTTATTATGAATTATGAGCATGAATTATGTTTGAGTTTTGTGCAATATTGATTGATTATGTGTGACTATGTGCCAATATAGGATTATACTTTACTTTTGTTAAACTAGTGGATTCATTTAGTGCAATTTATCCTGAAATCCACCCCGAAATAGGACGGGGTCCAATAAGGGGGGTTACTTTTTCAAAATGGGATGGGCTCCGGTAAGGTGAAGTATGGTTTACCTTGGCAAGTAGACTACCTCTTTATTGATGAGGGGTAATCATTGGGATTCCAAATTGTAGCTCGCTTGGTCTTACTTTTGTCTGTTAGGATCTCTTCCCACATATGTATTATGTTCTATGCAAGTTAAATGATTTACAAACATGTTTTGCTTCAAGCATTGATCATGCATACCATATTAAGACTATACTTATCTATTCCTTATTATTATGTATTTTGGCTACATTGATTTATGTCTTGTTGCATTGCCTCATATACACTTAGTACATTCAGACGCACTAATGCATACTCTATACATATATACCATACAGGGATCAGTGCACCTCTTGATCACCCTCCATGTGGCTAGTTTGGTACTTCAGAAGATAAGCTTTGGTAAGTGATCAAGTCCGAGGACACTATCTATGCTTATCTTACTATTTGATATTTCTTTATGTTGAACACTTGATACTATGAGGGTGAGCCTGAAAAGTTTCTTAGCCCCCGCTCCACTCCATGTTAGAGGTGTTGTTGGATACTGTGATGTACTTATGCTTGAGTTTGACTTCTTAATGCTTTAATGATTATCAAAGACTTCCCTTAGTCCCGCTTCCTTTTTATTATATCTCTTGTTGTTGTTTACTTTGCTTTTGGAACCAAAGATATGGTTTTGATATGCCAAGAGGCTTGTTTAGGTCCCTTCAGATTCCCATTCGCCGTGTCACGTCTAGGCCCTTGACTTGTGCAGTGACACTAAAGAAGGAATTTCAAGAAGAAATTTGAAGAAGATTAGGCCTTCCCTTGATTCCCAAGCTTGATTGACACTAGAGTTCTTGACAGAAGTTTGAGAGGATTTGAAAATTGAGAGGAATGAGTTTGATAGTTAGGAATAGCGTTTAGGCCTTTAGAAAGTGTTAAGATAGCATAAGAAGTCCCAAAAAGTCATTAGAGTAAATTAAATTTATGAAAACGCCATTAATAAAATGAGTTGAAAAGTTGCACTCACCACTTCAACAGAGGGTTCGTGGCCCATGTGGCATTACATGGTCTGCGTACCCATTCGTGAGACAATAATTAGAAAATTTTGCTTGACGAAAGATCAAAATGGAAATGTTATACTTAGAAAAATTTTGCAAAATTAACTCGGAGAGCTTCACAAGCTGTGTGAGGTTACATAGTTTGTGTGACTGTCCATATGACCATAATTTGAAAACATTTCTGAAATTTTCTTCAAGGAAAATGGTTCTAAAGAAGGTTTTACGGACCATATAGGGTTTCACGAGCCATATAAGCGCCCATATGGAGGTACCATGTCACGAGACATAATTCTACACTTAAAATATAATTTTGGGAAGAAAGTTTATAATAGAACACTAACATGGTTCGTGAGAAACCACATGGCCTATATGGGTGCCCATGTGGCTTGACTTAGAAAAATGAAAGCAACACAGCACAAGAGTGCTTTATGAAAATGGGCATAACTTTGTCATCCGATTTTCAAATGAGGTGAAACTGAATGCATTGGAAAGATAATTTAAAGAACTTTACTTTAATAGTCATCTGTCAGCCAATTCATTTTGTACTAGGAGATATGATCATTTAAATTTGACCTTTCTACCGGTACTTGTGAAATACTTAGCTAATGAAATTCCTTTGAACTTGATTTGATGTAGGAAACCGATGATGGCCCTAAACAACAAAACTAAGCTTGAATTGAAGGCTTGAAAGTGAAATTAGGTTGAGATTCACGGTTCCACAGGAATCCCACATTTAGATTTCCAGAAGAGGATTCAGAAAGAGTTTGAGCGAGTGAATGAGAAACTAAGTCTTTAGAATAACAATAAATAGTAATGAAGGAGTTTAAACTTATTTAGGGGTTCCATACAGGGGGTACACAACCTTTGAAGGCTTGTATAAGGTGTCACCTTTGCCCAAAACATCCCAAAACCAAATCCCAAGTATCACTAAAGCTATACAAAAATTTGGGTCCTTATAGGACTAACACTCTGTGGCCATTCAATAGATAAATAGTCAGTCTAGATTTGTGTAAATGCAACTAGAGTAGATTCAAAAAGATGTGATGATAAGTACCAAAAAAGAGGCACAATTTGGTGAAGAGGGTTCACAAAAGCTTGAGGAAGTATGAGTACTTAAGCTAGCTAAGTCGTGACACAATAATAAATTAGGTGCTACTTGGGAGGCAACCCAAGGATTTTTGATGTTTTAGATTAGTTTTGAGTTTATTTTCAATTTTTGGATTCTTAGATAGTTGTTTGATTATGTTTTGATTGCTATTTTTAACATTGGGTTGGTTGCATATAGGGTGTAAGTGAATTTTATAAAGAGTATGCATGTAAAAGACTAAGATAGCAGATTTTGCTGAGAAATGCATCAGGTATAATTTCTATGACTGGGATTATGAGTCATATTGCACTTTACAAATTGCAATCCCATCTCTTTCTCGTGAGCATGAACTATGTGTACTCAACTCACAAGCCAACTTTATGACTCATAGATCTAACTACATCCTGTGAATAGGGCTCATGGAACTTAGGTAAGGTTCTAAAATTCTTCTAAGTGTTGAGACGTCTACGAGACTAGGAATTACAAGTCATAGATCCATCTACGACATGTAATTAGTGTTTTGTATACCCAAGCTCAGTAATTTTAATTGTGACCCCAGAAGGGTATAAAAGGGGGATCAAATTATTTTTACCCCAATTTTAACCAAATTGATCAAAATTACTCCAAAATTTCCCTTCCTTCTATTTTCAATCAATTTTTGGCAATCAAGCCTATTTTTCAGTGTGATTTCCAGCACCTAGGGTTTTTCATCTTCACCTATTCTTTCTTGTCCAAGTTCATCACTATTATTGGTAAGTTCTTGGTTTATTTTGAACCTTTAAATTTGCTTTATTATTAATAGAGTGATGTGATAATCATGGTGGGCTTGTTATTTAAGCATGACATTCATGTTGAATTTGAATTTGAATGTGAAATTAGGGTTGACTTTGATCAAATTGCTAAATTGATTCTGAAAATTAGGTATTTTGGCCTCTATCATGGATCATTGTTGTCTATGGGATCATCCTTCTCATTTGATTGAATGGTTTTGAATAGTTTATAAGTGTAAATTGGTTATTGATAACATATTAATATGATAATATTTGGGCCAAATTGAGATAGTTGGAATTATAGGGTGATTGATGCTAGATTATTTTCAATGGGGGTGAATATATATGAAAATATTGTGGGTATTGGTTATGGTTTGCTAAACATAAGAGTGCTTGTATGCTTGATTTGATGCTGGTAGATTAAATGTTGAATATGTTCTCAGGGTCTGTGTGATGTACTTAGAAATATCAGGTATTTGAGGTTTCTTGTTCATGATAGCCATTGACAACTCATACATGAATCTATGAGTCATAATTGCCCCTCGTGGGAAATTCCAGACACTTGATGATTTGAGTATTCATCAGGCGAGATTCTTATATATCCTTGCCTGTTTTGACTTACTCTCTAGAATTTTATATGAACCAAGTTTACAATTTGTAAACCAAGTTACAAGTCGTACAAAGGTCCCATAGTTTTTTCCAGTGATCATTATTATTCTGAAGCACTAGTCTATGAGGTACTTTATGACTCGTAGTTCACACTACAACTTGTAAAGGGCCTATTGTAGAGCCTATCTACAACTGACTTGGATAAGTTTTTGCTTTTTATTTATTGATTGTTGGGGGCTAATGCTAGTTCATTTATGTCTAATTTTCAAGTGTTATGGCCCCCAAAAGAAATCGCTCAAAGATTGAGGCCTTTAGGAGAAAGCTCATAATAAGCCTACTGATGATGAGCGGATCCCTCAGTCGAGTGGGTCACTAGAGGCCCATGATATCTCATCAGACCCTAGGGCTGAGGTACCATAGACCAAAGCAGCAGCTGCCAAAGCTGTTCGTACTCAGGCTGAGGCTGATAGCCCTTCGTAGTCTGAAGAGGAAGGTAGTGAGGAGACTAGCAGTAGCATGCCCCAGATGTTATGATCAACAGAGGAGTTTAGTTCTAAGGAGGGCTTTAACAATAGACGAGATGATGAGTCCTCTGTCGCACCATCTTCTTCATTAGCACCGGACACTAGTATATAGTGGTGGTGCATTGAAGGTGTAAAGGCTATATTCTTGGAGGGTATGAAGCCCAAAGAATGGGGTAGGCCTACCCATTTTATATATGAGGAGCCTAAGGTCATAGATGATAGATTGAGTTGTGTCCCAACTTTAAAGGAAATGATGATAAGTTATGGGCTCAAGTGGCTGATGGATCCACTTGGACGATACTCCTCGACTATGGCATGGGAGTTTTATGCAGCTTATGAAGCCACAATTCAGCACAATCTTCCCAAGGGGATGAGACCTATCAATTAGCCCAGATTGACAGTGGTATAGGTGAGAGGTTGGCTGGTCAATATTTCTGAGGAAATAATCCACCGTATGCTCGTTGGTCCCGAGTAACACACCCTTAGATCTATAATAGAGTTTGACCATAGGTTGCGGCAGGACAGAAATTTATTGATTATGAAGGATCTAGTATATCGGACCTCACTTTTGAGATGGGTGGCTGGTTATATCGCAGAGCAAGTCCGCATCCTATTTGGGTTACCACCCACACGGAGCCTATTGTTAAGGCTTCATTCTCTTTCCCTACTAAGGTTTGGTGGTTTGGTATCAGATCATGCATCCGGCCAACCTTGGCAGATAACATACTTACGTCAGAGCATACGGTATTAGTTGCCAACATCTTGGCTAGCTATGACATTGATTGGGCCTGACTCATAGTAGAATAAGAGGCCCACCTCCATACTATTTCTCGTTTTTATCTACAGGCTCTGTTTTGAGTCTAAGGTGGAGATTTTGCATCAGCTGGACCAGCTATTTGAGGCCCGACATACCATAAAGCCTAGTCGAATAAAGGCTGATGAGAACCCCATGGCATTCCGGTGGGCACAACCTCCACCTCCAACAGAGATATTTGTTCTGGAGCCACCACCTAAGGGTTCGGCAATTGCCACCACTACTATTGTTGCTGCTACTACTACTGAGACCCCAATAGCCTGAGGCAGTTGATATTGAGAGGGTTCCTACTAAGCTGCTCCTACATAAAAGGCCACCACTTCATAGTCTGCTACAACGGGCATGGTCAATGTGTCCACCTCTTCTATTTAGACCATGGCGCAATAATTATCACATGTTGAGGCCTAATTATCTCAGCTTATTCAGTAGCTTAGCCCATGGGTCAGGTAGATCATTGTAGACTTTAAGGAGCGGAGCCGAGCGTTCATCATCTCTACTATTCAAGAGCATATTTCTAGAGTGGTTGCTCATATCGATGCTTTTGAGAAGTAGGTATAGAAGAGGTTAGTCAAGGCTCTACCTTCAGATTTATCAGCCATTCAGTTAGAGATCAAGAAGCATAGGGCTGGCATGATATCATCATTCGCGGTGCCTATGACACTACTATAGAGTACATCTCTGACGCTACCATTTAATTTATCTACCTCTGTGAAGCCTACACATACTTTCCTCAGGAAGGGAGTTTGCACAAATGCAGAGACTGATAAGAGTAATGAATGTGCAAATATTTCAAAGGACGATGAGGATGAGGAGGTCAATCTTGGGCTAGCCTAGAGGATATCGAGGCATGATGAGGAGATGAGGCTAGCTCATGAGCATGATAGAGTGAGGGGTATTGGCCCCTCCATACAGAGTACTACAACTTAAGAGACTACTTAGCATGGAGAGGTGGCCACACTCATCTCGAGATTGGTGCTTAGGCATCGAGGTATGTTTTTGACCGGTACTTATTCTATTTTTGCTTGATTCGGTGCATTAGGGATAATGCATATCTTTTTCGATAAGGTGTAGGTTGTTATGGGCCTTAGTGAAGTCTAAGTAGCTTATAGTCCATAACTACCCTAAATTTTGATCCCGAGGTTTTCTTGCTTGTGTTCTTTTTGCTCATGTATATTTAATTTTTATTGAACTAGCATGTTTAGAATGTTTAGATAATATTTGTAGCATATAGTACTAATATGTATGGCATATAGTGTGTTTTTATGTTTTGTTTTGAAAAATAGTACCCACCAAACTTTTGATTAGTAGTTAATGAAAACAATGCATGTTTGGGTGTTTTTATTGGTGGTTCTGATAAGTGAGGGTAATTGAGATATGAAGCATGATCTGTTAGTTTCTTGTTGATAATGTGTGTAATTCCATGTGAACCCTACATGACATTAAAACGAAATGATGTTTTATCCCTTGTTCCAAATATTGTGCCTTACATGAACCATTTCTTTCAAAAGCACCTAATTAGCCTAACCTTGTCTGGTGAAAAATCTGGAAATTGGCCCTGGTCTATCCTTGAGCATTGTGAACCTTGATTGAGACAAAAAAAGCCTAAGTAGAGGGTAGCCCTGGCTTGGGGAATAAAAATAGGCTAAAAGCCTAAGTTGAGGGTGGTCGGTGTAGGGGTAAAATCATAAAAATGAGGTGGTGAGTTGGAAATGATAAATCTGGGCACCACAAGTAATGGTGTAGGGGTAAAATCATAAAAATGAGACTTCTTTCTGTGAGGGAACTTGCATTGCATAGTTAGCATTTAACTTGTTTAGTGATTGTGGACTATTGACATTTCCTTGCTTGTCATAGTTGTGTTGTCAAATACACCAGTATGTTTTGGTTTGCTGAATAGATATCTGATCTTGTTTTGAAAAGTTGATGTGGGGACCTGAGTTTGAATTGTATGTGATGTATGCCATTGAGTTGAGGTATGTATGTTACAGTATTGTCTATATAGGTTGAGTCGTCGCTTGAGGACAAGCAACAATTTTAAGTTGAGAGTGTTGATGTGTTGTAGAAATACAACACATTTGATGCTTAAAACTTAGGAATTTGTGTGTTCTTAATATGATATTTATAGTTTTTATGTGTTTTTGTTGTTTACTTTACAGGAAAGCAAGTTGGCATGACTTTGGTATAAATTTGCAGATTTTTCTATTTTTTGGTAACTTACGAGAGCCTCTATAGTTCGTAGATCATTCTACAAGTCATAAAGGAGGGTCTCGTGACAAATTCCAGTGAAGTATGATTTCCAAAGTTCAGCTACGAGTCATAAATCACTCTACGAGTTATATAGAGAGGTTTCATGAAGATTTCCAGTGAAGGAGTGGTTGATGCAGATGAAGTCTACGAGAGTGCAATACCAGTTGTGAATAAGTCTACGACTCATAAGCGGATTTGTGGCAGTGAAGTCCAAGATTCAAGAAGCTTAATGCTAGATGCCGATTAGGATTCATAAATTTTTTTACGAGTCGTAAGGACCTGTCATAAAATGTCACCGACCAGTTATTCTATTTTTTAAGACTTATTTGTACTTACTATAAATAGTACTTTTTATGTTATTTTTTATGGGAGTACAGTAGAAAACGCCATTAGAAAGTATTTTTAGGGTTTTATACTTGGAGACCTCAATTTTGGAGGAAAATACACTTGTGAATTAATTAGATCTTCAAACCTTGTGATTCTCAATTAATTTTGGATTTTCTTCTTCTTCTTCAATTCAATTGGATAAGTATTTAATTATATTTTCTTAATGCATAATTTCTTCATCTACCCACAAAATGAGTGGGTAAATCCACAACTTGGGGTTATAGGAACCATGAAGATCTAACCAAATAAACATGGATAATTTGTAAATCTTAGAATGGGTATTTGCATGTATTAATCAATTCTGTTTGTTTTGCATGTTTTCTAGTGATGGCCAACATTAGAACTTGCCTAGTGTTACCTTCTCGATCTAGGTGGTAATGAATGGGAAAAGAGATTGATTAAAAGGATTTGATGATGTATTCTCATCTAATCAATCGAACTAGACCAAGGGGATGTTGACTGGGACTATAGGTAATGGTTAGTATTGCACACTATGGAGATAGGCGAAGTCACATAGTGAAATTCACCTCTCACCTTTGATCAAAAGGCTTGGTGAGCATAAACTACCATCTTTCATGCCATACTCTAGTCAAAAATTAGGTTATCCGAGGATATTGAGCTGGTGAATCATGGGAGCATAATACCCAAGTTGCTCTCTGTTATTGATTCTCTTGTGATAGTTTAGTTTATCTTCTTGTTGAACATTGCAAACCCTCTTCCTTCGAGGAATTGAGTTGTTAATTACTTGAATTGCATATTGGTGAATTCATTATGAGTCTCCATAATCTCTATTGGGATTCGACTTTAACCTTGTTTAGGTTATATATTTGACAATGACCACTTTATCCTTAAAAGAGAGGTGTAACTAGGGTGTGATCATGAGATTCCACTAAATTAACCGTGCTGATAGAACCTCTTCCCACTACCCTGTCTATTATGTTTGATGTGCTATATCATATGAGCGTGATCCACTACACTCTACACAGTGTCTTTATCCAAGTTATAGCCTCCGAAAGCTACTCCGTGAATCCCTTGGTGAAGCATTGAATCCTGTCAAACTCCGTAGGGATGCTGGACAAGGCATATTCGAACAATGTTTGAAACTTGGCCTTATAGTTTGAAACTGACATAGAACCCTACTGAAGTTTGTCAAACTCACCCCGGCGACTGTAACGAAGACTATATGGTACAACCTATTCAAAAATGCCTTTGTGAACTGATCCAATGTTATTACTGGAGATCCAACAGGTCGACAAGCCAAAGCTAACCTCCACCATACTCTATCTAGGTCGGTGAATTGGTGAGAGGTATAAGTAACTCTATGTGAATCAAGGATGGACAAATTACATTGCCCGTCTTGACACTTTGATAAGAAATCATAACCTCTATCACTAGGGGTACCATCAAATATCGGGGATCTAACCACACAAGCCTCTCAAAACTCTTATGCTAAGTTAAGGACATAATAGGACTAGTAGAAGATAGGGGCACCAAAAATCTGGGCAGTGCAATGGATAAAGTAGTAGCCAATCCCTTAAGCTGTGAACCAGAACTTGGTTGTGATGTTTGAGGCAGAATCACAGAAGTCATAGGAGAATCCACTGGGATTGAGGAAGGACCCACATAAATCATGGTTGGATAAGTTGGAGCTATAGAAGGGACAACCAGTGCTATAGAAGCTGGTGCATCAATAAAAGCTACGGATGGAGGTGTTCCCCCTTATCTAGTGAAAACCCATAAAATTAACTCCTGAACTGAAGGCGTGCATCAAGCGCTGAAGATGGTTGAACAAAGGCTGTAGGTCTCTCTGAATCATACCTAGGCTCTAGATAAGCCGATCTAGTCTGTCCTCTAGGTGGATCTGTCCTTTTAGCAAGTCATCAACCCTTGGCCCTATCATGAGCTCTTCCTCAACCATGTGTGGGAGCCACATCACCTAACTTAGCCTCTCTCACTGATCGTTGGGATCTAATTACCACCATCTACACAAAAGGTGTGATTAGACACTTATAAAACATGTGATATGAAACAAAGCATGAATAGAAGACATAAAACTTTTCCTATTAAGTGCCCCGTAGCTTCCCAAAGATGGATATAGACATCTACATACAATCCCAAAGACTATAGTAAACACCCTGCTCTTGACTCATGAGACCAAAAATCCTAGAGCTCTGATACCAAACTTGTCATAACCCAAAATCAAATCAAAACTAAAGATAATGAAATATAACAAAAGCAACCACACATTTAATATGAAATTCCAAAACCTAGAGTCATGAGTATAATATCTAAAGTAGTAGGAATGAGTAAATACATCTATCTCAAATAAAAGATACAACATTGTTTGATAATATCTAATACAATGTCTGGAACAGAAAACAATAAAGGAAATCTCAAAAAATCTATGACGACTCTAAATTTGAGCCTCATAGTTGAGATCTAGATAGATAGAGAATAATTCTGATAGAATGGGATCAACTACCCTATATGGGTCCCTTTAGTTGATCTGCGGGGAAGAAACAAAATAGCTGTAAGTACACCAAAATGTACCTAGTAGGTTCAATCTATTGGGTAAGAGATATTTAATAAGTATGCAATAACGAAGAGTCCTATCATCTGCAATGAAATGGTTATTGCACAATATATGCATATATAAAAGTAAGATCAAATAATAATAATGGTCCATGATGCAATACACATGCAATATATAAATGTAATGCATGGGGTGAAATCAAGATGAATTTTGGCACTGGTGTATACATCTACTGATTTAAAGCTACTAAGTAGAACACATGGGGGTCTTGTCAACCCATATTAAAAAATCTCTCAAGTGTCACGATGATCGTTGGCGCTGATGACACCTCAGTGGACTCTGAAGCTGGTAAAAGGTCTCCAGTATAATGATAGACTTTACCATCGATGATACTACAATAGACTCTGGCACCTATAAGGAGATATCAAGTAATACATTTGTCTTAGTGCCAATGCAATTTAAGATGCATCTGTCTCTGGGCCAATGCCACTTAAGATGAAATACATATCAAAGTCATGATATCAAGGTGTATAACAGTAATTATATACCTCGGCACACTCTGGCACCTGTAAACCATCTCAATGAAATACGATTCTCTCAAATATCACAGTGTATCAGTGGTAGAGATGCAATATGAGATATATACATGACAATGCCACAATACGAGTACATATATGCAATATTAAATGATAAGGATATGCAGAATAATGAAAACATCGCAAGGGCTATGTCAAGTGCATCAAGTAGTACGACAATACCACCAGTAAATCTCATATAATTACCCTCTTGTCAATAATTAGAATGTCAATGAAACCAAACTCTTCAAGTCCCCAAAATATACCCATATATCTCAATTGTATCACAACTATCATCAATTTACCACATAATTCTTCCGAATGGTATCACAACCATTATATTATCACATTTATATCTCAATTCTAAATATTTTATCTCAATTTATCAACATAATAATAAACTACTCAAATTTCAGTATAATTAGTATCACATTTCCATCACAATTCTATCATACCAATCTGATTACTTATGAATCAACCTAAATCTTACAAATATTATATAAACATGTCCAATAACTCTAATCTAGTCCCAAAAGGTCAGCCGAACCTACCTCGACGCTGAAATCGCACTCAGACAAGATTTAAATCAACTCAAGCCTCTAAACAACCACTGAATCAATCAGTCACTATCAAAAAATAAACATTACATATCAAGAGATGAATTTTGATACCTATATATGTATGATTTAGGATTAGTGACAAAATGGTCAAAATTAGGACTAAAATTTGAAGTTTTTGAGTTTGAAAATTTACTTGAATTATGAATACATGTGGGAAAAGGAGTTTGTGGATGAAAATGTCACTAAAATTAAGTTCAAAATAAAGGAGAAACCACAAATTAAAGTTTTCAAATTATAGACCAGAAATCTCTAATCGTGGACATTCAAAATCATGAAATTCAAGACAAAACTAAGATAAAAGTCATGGAAATTAGTCAAGACGAGGTTTAAAGCACTTACCCAAGAGCATTCATCAAACCATCATAAAAATTGCCCCAAAAGCTTCAAATGTTTTAAAATGGAATAAAAATGGAGGTTCTCGAATTGTAAAAACTAAACATACGGAATACACTTTACGAAATGAGGATAAGGTTCCACAAATGCGGAGGAGAACCAGGCCAAATATCTTCATGAATGTAGGGTTCATTTCGAGAATGCGGAGAAGCAAGGGACATACCTCAATTGGTAATCTGTGAATGTGGAGGTTTTCCCATGAATGCGGAGGAGATAACTCCAAATACCTTCGCAAACGTAGAGAATCTCTCATAAACATAGAGAAAAAGTTTGATTACACCAGAACTAGATATAACAACTATGCTCAAAACTCAAAGCGAACTCTCAAAATTCATCCAAAACCAAAATTTTACAAATTAGACATGTATCTATACCAGAAACGGTGATCCATGCTCAATAGAATAATCAAGAGGTATCCATAACATAGCTACCAATGCAAGTCAATTAAACCCATTTAAAACTTAAATATAAAAATTACCCTCGACAACTCCAAGAATTATAAAGAGACCATTTCTAGTATTAGTTTCACCATTCGAAACTGCTGAAACTGTCAAAATTTTGATTCAAGCTTCCGAACTTTGAATGTTCACAAAAGTCAAACTTTGTCTCTAGAAACAACTAAAAATGCAAGTTTGGGCCTAAAATTTTATTTTAACTCCAAATTTAGTTTTGTAACCTCCTCTAGAACAGATTCAACATTCTTGAACTAATGGCACTGAAAGATTTCTAATCAGATACTCAAAACTCATAATGGTATAAAAAATCACTTTTTCAATAACTTAGGCTTCCAAAAACAACAAAACTCACATTTTCAACTTTAAAACTCAAGATTATAATTCCAGTATACATATAGTTTAAAATTGGTCCAAAGCAACTTATGAAAAGGTAGAACAGTAATTGTTAGAGATAGGCTAAAAAATGACCAACAGGTTTATTACATCATTCACCACTAAAAATAATGTTCATCCTTGAACATAAAGGAAAGAAGTACCCAAAGCCTTAATAAGGCTAGGATATCAGCACTGAATATCTAACTCCAACTCCCATGTAGCCTTCTCAATAGGACAGTGTCTCTATTGAACCTTCACTGAAGGTATATTTGGACCTCAACCTCTGAACTAGTCTATCTAATATGGCTACCAGCTCTTCCTCAAATGACAAATTTGGACCCAACTCAACTGAATCATAAGAGATCATGTGGAACTTATTTGGAATTTACTATCGGAGCATGGAAACATGGAAAATAGGGTGAACAGATGATAATCTAGGTGGCAAGGCCAACTCATTGGCTACCTCACCAATTCTCCTCAAATCTCAAAGGGTCAAATGAATCTAGGACTAAGGTTGCCCATATTCTTGAATCTCATCACACCCTTCAGGGGTGAAACATTTAGCCAAATACTGTCACCAATAATGAAATCAAGAGTCCTAGTCCTCTAGTTAGCATAACTCTTTTGGTGCCTCTGAGATGTCAAAAGTCTACTCTAAATTAGCCGGACCTGATCCATGGCATCTTGGGGCAAATCAACACCCAACACCTCGAACCAAAATCAAAACAACCAATGGGCGAACTACACCGATGGCCATACAAAGCCTTAAATAGTGCTATCTGGATTTTGGAATGATAACTGTTATTGTAAGTGAACACCACCAAAGGCAAATGCTAATCCCAATGGGCTCCAAAATCAATTACACAAGCCCAAAGCATATGCTTTAACACCTGAGTGGTGCGCTCAGACTGTCTAATAGTTTGGGGATAAAAAGTTGAACTTAGATCCAAATAGGTACCCAAACCATGCTGTAGAGCCTGTAAAAATGTGAGGTGAATGCAGATCCTCTATTTGATACTATAAACATTGGCACTCCATGTAATGTTATCATATCCCGGATATACAAACTAGTCAACTGCTCTACACTGTAACTTGTCTTTATTGGTAAGAAGTGAGCTAACTTGGTCAAACAATCAACAACCACCCAAGTTGAATCGAATTTGCCAACACCATGGACAATCCTATAATAAAAGCTATACTCATATACTCCTATTTCCACTCGGGAATGGGCATCCTCTATATCAATCACCAATCCTTTGGTGCTCATACTTTACTTTTGGCAATTCAAACATCTTCCCACATATTCAGCTATGTCCCTTCTCATTTTGAACCACCAATAATGTTATTTTAGATCATGGTACATCTTTGCCACACCATGAGGATGGAATATCTAGCACAGTAGGCCTCCTCCAATATTAATCCGACCCAATCTCCTACCTTATGCACATAAACTCTACCATTTATCCTCGATATGCTGTTAGGATTAATTGTAGCTGCTATAGCTTCACCCTTCAAAACTTTATCACAAATCAATCATAGTCTGGCATCCTCAAACTAGTTAGGAAAAGTGTTATCAAGAAATGAAGATCTAGTCTTCACAAATGCCAAAATACCCCATGGAGGAGAAATGTCCAACTGAACAATTTGTCTAGAAAGTGACTGAACCTCAAAAGCTAAGGGCCTCTCCTCAACTCTCAAGAGTGCCAATCTCCGATAATAGTAGCCTTCTGGCTCAAAGCATCTTCTACTAAATTTAGATAATATAACTATTGTTAGAGATTCACATGCAGGACAATAACTTAGGTTCTTTCAGCCCTCTTGTGAAGGTGAAGTTCGAATTTTACCATGGCGCTTGGTCGGCCACCATGGCACTAGGTTGGACACAATGGCATGCCAACTAACTATTACCTATTATCCCAGTCAACCTCCCCTTGGTCAGGTTTGGTTGATTAGATGAGAACACATCAATCAAATTCTATCATCTATTTTCTTTTTGCTATTCCTCACTACCTTGGTCGGGATAGTGATAGTAGGCAGGTTTTGGTATTGACCACCACCAAACAACAATCAATATGAAGAGAAATAGATAATACATGCAAAACCCCAATCATAGAAACATAATAAACCTAGGTTATACCAAGTCAACTACCCATGGTTCCTACAACCTCATGTTGTGGATGCTTAGCTGCTCATAGCTTAAGCAAAACCAACAAGAATGCAAATACAAGACATAGTTGAGAGTTTTACGAAAAATAATTAAAAGTGTATACACCACAAGTTGCAAACCCAAAGTCTGATAGATTGATAATAAGCACAAAGCAAGGATGACAATCCCCAAAATTGGTTTTACAAGAGAAAAAGATAATCTAAGCTAAAAACTAAAAAACCCTTGAGAGAATATTCAAAGGCAAGTTCTATGTTCCAAAATCTGGAATCTTTTAATAAAACCCTAACTTAATGTATTTATAGTGTTTACAAACAAACCCTAAAAATAACATAGAAAAGATAGCTGACAGCTGGTACGTTGATGTGAAGTCATAATACAACATATTTGGTGCCTAAAATAAGGGATTTTATGAGTTCTAAAAGCGTCTTTCTAGTGTTTTGATGTGTTTTTGTGTTAATCTTGCAAAAACGTTAGGCTGGTATGATTTTGAAGAAAAGTTGCAGATTTTGCTAAAGCATAGGGCATACAAACCCACCTACGAGTCATACCTCACACTACGAGTCATAGGCTGTGTCATAGCAGGAATTAGAGATCAAAAATTAGAAATTTGCCAAGTGAAGGTCAACCTTATCAGCCCAGCCTATGAGTCATAAGACACACTACGATTCGTATAGGTGGACTCGTATCAAGAATCAGAGAGCCAAAATATTAGACCAAAAACTAAAGACAAATACTATGAGATCAACATATGAGTCACAACTCAAGTAACGACTCATAACTATAGGTCAAACTAGTTCAATCTAAGATGCCAAGAACCTGATATGAGACACCGACTATGACTCGTAGGCTAACCTATGAGTCATAACTTCAAAATTTATCAGATGCCAACTATCTTTTCTGTATAATTCCTAGGGTTGTTTTATAAATACTATAAATCATTTAAGTTAGGTTTTTGGAGGAGAATTCTACCAGAGACATTACTCCAAGATATTTTTGAAGCTCTTCTTAGGTTTTAGAGTAGATTATTTGTTCTTTCTTGAGAAACTCATTTTGGGAAATTATAAATCTTGCTTTGTAGGAATTGTTGATTAATCAAGCTTGTGGATTTGTAATTTATGGTGCCTATTTTATTGTTACTGGGGAAACTCTCAACTATGTGTCTTATTTGCATTTTTGTGTATTTTGCTTTAGCCATGAGTAGGTAAGCTCCCACAACATGGACATGTGGGAACCATGGGTATTTGACTTGAAATGACCTAGGTTTTGTGTATATTTATGATTAGGTGATTTGCAGGTATTGTTTATTTCCCTTTATGGTTAATCTTGTTTGGTGGTGGCCAACACCAAACCCTGCATACTATCCCGATCCCGATCAAGGTAGTGACGAATAAAAAATGGGAAGTAGATAACAGGATTTGGTTGATATGCTCTTGTCTACTCGACCAATCCTGACCAACGGGAGGTTGACTGGGATAATAGGTAATGGTTAGTTCGCACTCCATGGTAGCCGACCAAGAGCCTTGGTTAAATTTGACCTTTACCTTCACCAGAGGGCGGGAAGAACATAAGTTACTATCCTGTATGCGATTCACTAATCATAGTTATGTTATCTAGGTTAATTGAGTCAACGAACCATGGGGAACACAATTCCTAAGTTGTTCCCAAAGTTGAGCATTTTTTCATATTTTTGTTAGTGCTTATTTTATCTTTATTGTTGAATCACACGAAACCCCCCATTTGGAGATTGTAGTTATAGACACTAGAAATGATTAGTGGTGAATTCTTGTAGTCAAGCACTATATTTCCTGTGGATTTGACCCTAACCTCGGTTAGGTTAATTACTGATAGCGATCGCTTTCTTATTGGAGGGTGACCATCATCATAAAATTATAGCCCCATTGCCAGGGAATATGGCTAGGTTTTGACTTGAATTCACTATTAGTTAGTTATAGTGTTGATTTTTAGAGTCTCTTGTTCTTTACTTTTGTTTTGTTTTTGTTTTTTGATTTTTTTGTGAGGTGTACTAGGTTGTATGCCCAACATAAGGAGCCAAGGTAATCCATTAGCTCCACTAAATTTGGAGATCCATTGATTACCAAGAAGGATGGCTTGAGTGAATGAGGACATTGAGGTTGAGAAGGATATACTTGCGAATGAGGAAGACTTAAGAAGAGAGGAGAATCCACCACCAAGGGTTAATCGGCCACAACTTAGAGATTTTAATGCAAATTCTTATGGATGGAATCAATGATGATTATACCCTATGGTGATGGATGTTACCAGTTCTATAGTACTGCTCCTTCTACCAGCAGATGCTAAGTTTGCAGTATATCAAGTGGATTGCTCCAGATGCTCCAAAATTGTGGCCTAGTCATAGGGTTACTATTAGAGGATCTCCACCGTCATCTCCAAAATGTTATCTTCATGTGCAAAAGTGTCATGGGGACACAAAATATCTCTATTGACGCTATTGTGTTGAGCGTATTCCCACTATCACTTACTAGCAATATAGCTGTATAATTGTTTGAACTTTATCTAGGTACCATCCCGAGTTGGGATAAGCTGTAGAGGGTGAACCTTGAAAGATATTTCCCAAGGTCGAAGAAGTTGAAGCTTAGGACCAAATTAATATCTTTGAGTAATTGCCTAGAGACTCTCTTAGCACTATATGGGAGAGATTCACCAAATGCTTGAGGATAGTCCTTGATCACAAAATTGTTGATGATGCTTTGGTCGAGATCTTTTATAGAGCATTTGATAATAATAGCAAAGCATTTGCCAACACGATTATGGGCGGTGTTTTTCTTGATCAATCATTTGAACTTGTTATTGAGAGAATGGAACAAGTGGTAAAGACCAATTGAGGATGGGGTCATGGTGATCATGGTAATACGAAGAGTTCTTTTGCGGTTACCACAAATAGTGAGTAGGCTAAAGTGAATGAAGAGTTCGTCGAGCAACTTGCTTAACTTCGTACAAGCGTGAATTTGGCTTTGAAGCAAAACCAAGCTAGTGTGAAGGCAATAGCTCACTACCCCATAATTACTCTTGTATATGATGATCAATTCTTTGATAAGTATGCCTGTTATGTAAGCAACCAAGCGGCGAATTTTCGGAACAACACCCAAGTATAAAACTTGGACTATTGGAGGCAAGGTTCTGGGAATCAAGGTCAAAACTTTAGCCATGATAGGATGTACAGAGATAATAGCGGTGGATACTATGAGAGAGAGAGAGAGTGCCTAAAGCAGAATGGGGAAAAATAGAAGGTTATAAAAGCGGTCCTTATGTACCATCACACAATCGTGATGCTAGATCAAGAAATTCTAGGATCGAAGATATGTTTGGAAAATTATTGAAATGAGCCGACCACCAAGATGAAACCCTAAAGGGAATGAAAGAAGATATCTCAAGTATTATTCAAAAGATAGAGACTCATTCAGTGGCAATCAAGCAACTTGAGCAGCAATTTGGACAAGTTTCTTCACAATTGAACTCTAACACCAACACCTTGCACTACTAGTACAATTCAAATGAAACTTTACATGTCTTGGACAAATTGGCACTAAATTTTAAAAGTGCTTGAATCTCGTGTTAATGGGCTATATGTTCATCTAACACTTATGAAGATCGAGTGTATACATATTTTGTGTCGAATTGAGTAGATTACGACCTTAAGTGAAGTAAGAGAATTGAGGTTCTTGTAAGACTTAGGAATATAGTAGGTGAATCACCAACTTTCTTAGCTTAAATTTGCAAGCTAAATTGAGATGAGGTTCGACGTCAAATTTATCCAAGTTCGATTATGAATAAAGTTCGTATTAAGGGTGTAACTTTAGCCCGATATAGCATCATAAATGGAATATATGATCAGCCCAATAAGTATAACCAAAAGGGCCCAAAGACATCACAAGTTCTTTGATACTTTAGGCCCAACCCAAGTGAACAAGAAAGTTGAAAATAGGCAGCCCAAGTCCAACCAATTTGGAGCCCCGAAAGGTCTAAATAAAAGGATAAAGGAGATGCATCACCTACTTGGTAAAATAAGGCTGAGAATACATCATTATTTTGGGGAAATAACACTATAAAAAGGGGTCAAAGCAGCTCCCAAAACTCATTTCTTAACTTGACGTCACAAAAATGAGATTTGCTCTCTAAATTTCCTCTCAACTTTTCTCAACTTTGTGAAGCAGCCAAATGACTCTTTTAGGGTTCTTAAGGAGAATCTAAACCTTAAAGATAAAGGTAAGTTATTATAGTTGTGTATTTACTATAGTTTCATCACGAAAAACAAGAGATAGATACTAGTTATGCTTGCTGAAATTGTTGGACAGCATGTGGGCAGAAAGTTATTACACACTTGCCTTTTATTTTGGTGATTTCTTTGTGGTTTGTGAGTTGTATTATGAATATAAATTAGTGTTATTAACATAGTTTGAGTTATATACATCACCCTAAGGTTGCTTCCCTGATTTTGGTTTCACTTGACAAGCACGTTTTATTGTGTTATCTTAAGCGTCATGTTGATTGGAACTTGCGAGCTATTGTATATAAGGCTATTAGCTCACATACTTCATGACTCCTTAAGTACTAATATAAGACTACTTTAGGTCTGTTTATATGTGTAACTGTTGCTGGAACAGTTTGGTTAAGTTTGGAATAAGTTTGGAGTTGTCGACGATGAAATGTGGCGAAGGAAGGTAACGTTATGCTGTCCATTTTTAGGTTGTGTAGAATTGTTATGTGTTGTACTTTGTGGGATGTTGTAAGGCTTTTATGGCATTAAAACAAGCTGCTCATGTAGTGTATGTGTGAATGTGTGTTGGAAAAGTACGATTAGAGACGTAGAGGTTGGAAGAATACGCTCGGGTTTATAAATACTCGATTGTTGTCCATGTGTTGTTTTGTTATGTGATTGGACTGCTAAGGTATATTTATTGGCTATTAATGATAGTTTCATCACCTAATATTCTGTATATAAGTATTTGGAGAAAGGGAAGGTTATCTCGAGGTAGTAACAAGGTCATACAATGAGGTATGTAAGGTTACTTGATTTCGTATTACTTGGCATGAAACATAGATCCTTCCTTGGCACATAAAGGCACTCACCAACTCCAATACAACTGTTAACCATGTATCCACTCTTTTACATGTTCATATGATTCCACACATAGTCACCTTCAAATCTGTATATATGATTGGATACCAAGTTACATGAGTTCCTGTTACAAAATAAAGTTCATGAGTTGTTCCATTTCATACACATTTCAATATTTGTATAATATACTATTTTCATTGCCATATTATCTTATATTATTATTTAAATGTCACATGCTACATATACAATCCTACAGATCTAATATTATGACCACCAAAAGAATTATCTCAATGGTAATTGAAAGATAAAGTATACAATTTTTGATATGTGGTAGCCCGAGGGGTGGAGATAGCACCTAGCCAGGGAAAATCCTATCCCGGGGGTTAGCCCGAGAGGTTAAGTAAAACCTAGCCAGGGATGAACCTGATACAGTTTCACCACTGATCAATTGGTCATTTGTTTTACAGTTGTGCACAGATTTTACAGTAAAGGTAAAGTAATATAAAGAACATAAAGTACGTGATCCCACAGTACAACTAAAGGTGGTCTCTTATGTTGCACTAGTGTACAGTTTCATTTAAATTATTACTTCATATGCAGTGTTTCCTGCCTTACATACTCAGTACATTATCTTGTACTGATGTCCCTTACGAGGGACCTGCATTTCATGCTGCAGGTACAGGTGCTAGTAAATCTCCTAGTAGGAGTACAGGATATCCAGCTGTTATTGCCGAGCTCCAGGTTGCTTTAGGGCTTTGTGCATTTCTAGAGCTTATATGCTTATATTTTACAGATAGTTGAGGCGGGGCCTGTCCCGACCCTTATCAGATGTTTTTCTTTATCTAGAGGCTTTGTAGACTATGTAAAGTGTGGTCATGTCTCGTACTTTTAATACCATGGACCCAATGGCCTAGTCATATGCATTTCCTTTTGACTTGTTATCACTGTTTACCTTCTTAAAGAAATATCAGACGCAGAAACTCCTTATAGTGTGTATGGAAAGAGCATAGTTACAGGTTTGTTCTCTCGAGCCTTATCGGCAATAGGTGCAGTCCGCCCTAATGGGACTTTGGGTCATGACAAAAATGGTATCTGAGCGGGTTGTCCTAGGGAGTCTACAAAGTCATGTCTATGTAGAATCTTTTTTATCGATGTGTCGTGCACCACTTTTATATACAGGAGGCTACGTGGCATTTAGGAGTTGTTACTTTCTTTCCATTATTTAGATCGTGCATAAAGTGAAGTGTAATAGGTGCATTATGTCTAATCTAAAATTATTTTATTCAACAAGTATGCCAGAAAAAAGGTAGAATAAAGGTAAATGGAAGGGAATAGAAGTGGTAGTTGGTATACCCAGCCAGGTGAGACAACGAGATGAGTTTTGAGAGGAGTCTTTATCACAGACATCTCTAACTCCTCCAGTTTCGGATGAACCCGGGAGTGATTTTCTTAATTTGGACACTCCATCTTTCACTGGGTCAGGTCCTAATGAAGACCCCAAAGACTTTATTGATCAAATTTAGCATACCTTAGTTGTTACGCACGTGAGTGGTACAAAAACTGTCGAGTTAGCGACATATAGGGTGAAGGGTGGCTATATTGTGGTATGAAGCTTGGAAGTAATCTAAGGGTATAGATGCACCTCCAACTACCTAGAAAGAGTTCAGAGGGGCATTTCTTGACCATTATTTGCCATTAGAGAACCGAGAGACCCATGTAGATCAGTTCCTGAACCTCCACCAAGAGAATATGAGTGTAAGGGAGTATAGCCTTCAATTTAATTCGTTGTCTAGGTATGCTCCTAATGTAGTTGCTACTATGGCAGATAGAGTTCACCGATATATAGATAGGTTAGATACATATCTGGTCAGAGACTGCACCATTGCCTCCTTAAACAAAGATATGGGCATAGCAAGAATGCAGGTTTTTGCACAGAAATTGGAGGATAATAGGCAGAGGAGAAAGACATAAGAGTTAGAGAGGGTGCAGGCCAAAAGAGATAGATCTACAGGGTAGTTTACATCACCCCAAGGTAAGCTTAAGCCTCGATTTTCTAGTAGACTACCTACGCAATCATCCTCCTACTCTACAGCCAATGCTCCACCACAATTTCAAAGGTCTCAAAGTAATCAGTTTGGTCAATGACGAGAGGGACAAGGTACACGGACAATAGGATATTCAGCAGGATAGTAAATGACACCTAAGCAGCCTTGTAAATAGTGTGAAAGGAGCCAGTCGGGTATATGTCGCATTGGGATAGATGTTTGCTATTGGTATGGTATGCCAGGGCACATGATAAGGGATTGCCCAAGGACACGTATGAGTGGTATGGCATAATCTACTGGGTTAGCTATTGCATCATCATCAGTTCCTCCAGCAGGTAGGGGTCAGCAAGCACCTATGGGTCATGGTAGAGATGTTAGAGGGGCAGCTAGCTCTAGCGGGGTTCAGAATCGCACTTATGCTCTGGGGAGTCGACAAAATTTGGAAGTTTCTCCTGATGTGGTCATAAGTACATTGTCCATCTTTTCACATAATGTATATGCATTAATTTACCCTGGTTCTATATTATCATATATCACTCCACTAGTTGCTGGGAAGCTTAAGAGAATACCCAAATTATTGAATAAACCCTTTGAAGTGTCCATGCCAACTGGTGAATCTATTACGGCTAGAAAGGTTTATTATGATTGTGTAGTAACTATTTGGACCATGACACATTGGTTGACCTTATTGAGCTAGAAATGGTGGAATTTGATATTATAATGGGTATGGATTGGCTAGCTTCTTGTTATGCCACTGTGGATTGCTAAACTAAGAAAGTGTACTTCCACTTTCCAAATGAGGCAGTTATTGAATGGATATGCAATGTTATGGCGCCAAAGGATAAGTTTTTCTCTTACTTTAAGGCCTGAAAGATGATATTTAAGGGGTATATATGTCATTTAGTTATAGTGAGGGACATGAAGGAAGAATCACCAACACTTCAGTTCTAGTAGTGAATGAATTTGTTGATGTGTTCCCTTAAGAACTCCTAGGAGTACCTCCTGAATGAGAAATAGATTTTGGTATTGACTTACTTCTAAGCACTCAACCTATTTCTATCCCTTCATATAGAATGGCTCTAGCAGAATTGCGTGAATTAAAAGAGCAGTTAAAAGATTTGCTGGATAAGGGTTTTATAAGACCTAGTGTGTCCCCCTGGGCTGCACCAGTGTTATTGATACACAAAAAGGATGGCATCTTGAGAATGTGTATTGACTATGAACAATTGAATAAGGTGACAACTAAGAATAAATATCCCCTCCACAGGGTTGATGACTTATTTGATCAATTACAGGGTGCCAAATGCTTTTCAAAAATTGATTTGAGATCAAGTTATCACAAAGTGAGGTTGAAGGAGCAAGATGTACCCAAGATAGCTTTCAAAATGCACTATGGTCACTTTGAATTTCTTGTTATGTCATTTGGGCTAACGAATGCACTAGCAGTTTTTCTGGATCTGATGAACAGGGTATTCAAGCCATTCTTGGATATGTTTGTGATAGTGTTTATAAATGACATTTTGGTACATTCAAGATTAGAAGAGGACCATGTAGATCACTTGCGATAGGTGCTACAGGTTCTTTGTGATCGATAGTTGTATGCTAAATTTTCTAAATGCGAAGTTTTGCTAAAGTCAGTGGCATTCTTGGGTCATGTTGTATTTGATGAGGGAATAAGGGTTGATTCACAAAAGATAGAATTTGTGAAAGATTGACCAAAACCAACAACACCCACGGAAGTTCAGAGGTTCCTAGGCTTGGAAGGCTATTATAGAAGGTTTGCTAAAGGTTTTGCTTCTATATCTGCTCCCCTAACAAAGCTGACACATAAAGCAACCAAATTCCAATGGAATGATGCATGTGAAAGAAGCTTCCAGGAGCTGAAAAATAAGGTAACTTCTACACCTGTGCTAGTACTTCCAGAAGGTACTGAGGGGTATGCAGTGTATTGTAATGCTTCAGGAGTTGGCTTAGGGTTTGTACTAACACAGAATGGTAGAGTAATTGCTTATGCATCCAAATAACTACGATGACATAAGAAAAACTAACCAACTCATGATCTCAAGCTAGAAGTAGTTATATTTGATTTAAAAATATGGTGCCACTATAAGTATGGGTTCCATGTTGACATATATACCGATCATAAGAGCCTGCAGTACAAATTTAAGCAAAAAAGATCTAAACTTGAGACAGCGGAGATGGATAGAGCTAATAAAGGATTATGACATTGATATATTATACCATCCAGGGAAGATAAATATGGTAACTGATGCTCTGAGTCATACGGAAATCATGAATACTAGTGATCAAGCTATGGTAAGACAAGGATTGATTAAGGATCTACGTTAGCTAGCCAATTAGGGGGTTTACCTTCTTGAGACTCCAAAGGAAGGGGTTATTGAGGCATAATATTGCAGAGTCTTCATTGGTAGTAGAGGTGAAAGAAAAATAGTTCGAGGATCCTGTTCTGCGACAGTTGAATGAAAGAGTGAGTTATGGTGCAATAAAGGGATTTGACCTGGCACAAAATGGAGCACTTTACTATCAGAATAGATTATGTGTGCCTGATATTGATGGATTAAGAAAGAGAATAATAGAAGAAGCTCATCATTCCTGATATTTCATCCATTCAGGATCAACTAAGATGTACCATGACCTGAAGGGAATATTATAGTGGGGACATGAAAAAGGACCTTGCAGAATTTGTAGCCCAATATCCAAATTGCCAATAAGTGAAAGTAGAACACCAAAAGCCAGGAGGTTATATACAGTGTATAGACCTTCCAACATGGAGGTTTGCTTCGCTCATCTCAGAATTTTGACTCCATATGGGTAATAGTTGATAACTCACAAAGTCAGGACACTTCTTGCCAATGAGGAGTGATTATACAGCTGAAGTGTATGCCAAGATATACCTTAAAGAGATAGTTAGGCTACATGGAGTCCCAATCTCTATTATATTTGATCGAGGAGCTCAATTCACTTCAAAGTCTTGGAAGTCCTTCCAACAGAGTTTAGGGACATAAGAAAAATTGAATACATCATCCTCAAATAGATGGTCAAGCAGAATGCACCATTTAGAGACTTAAAGATATGTTGCGATCTCGTGCTTTGGACATTAAAGGTAGTTGGGTGGACCATTTGCCACTTATTGAGTTTGCCTATAATAATAGCTACCATGCGAGTATCAAGATAGGTATGTTATGAAGCTTTGTATGGATGAAAATGTAGACCAACAATTGGATGGTTTGAAGTGGGGGGGAAACTACCTTATTTGGGCTAGATCTAGTACAACAAGCCATGGAAAAAGTTAAGGTGATACAACAGCGGCTAGAAACAGCCTAAAGTCATCACAAATCATATGCGAATGCTAGGAGGAGAGGACTAGACCTCTCAGTAGGGGATTGTTTTTTTTTTAAAGATATCTCCAATAAAAGGTTTATGAGATTTGTTAAGAAAGAAAAACTGAGCCCATGTTACATAGGGCCATATCAGTTTATTAAGAAGTTCGGGCAGGTTGCATATGAACTAGAGCTACCCCAAGAGCTTTCCATGGTTCATCTAGTTTTTCACATCTCAATTCTTCAAAAATGCATAGGTGACCCATCCCGTATCACTCCTATTGAGGATGTGCATGTTACAAAACATCTCACCTATGAAGTGGTACCTGTTGCTATTCTAGATCGTCAAGTTAAGAAGCTAAATAATAAAGAAATAGCTTCAGTTAAAGTACTTTGGAGGAACCAGCAAGCAGAAGAGATAACATAAGAGACTGAGGACGCGATGAAGTCAAAGTACCCTTACTTATTTAAAGCTAAAGAGAAAGTCCAACATGTAGAATTGGGACACTAATAGGTACATGTGATTGAATACTTAATGTGTTGTCAAACGTTTGTGTAAGTATAGGTTTAAACTTAGTTAAGCTATGCAATTGTGCTAACATTCAAAGATGAATGTTCCTAAGGGAGGGAGGATGTAAAACACCACACCTTTCACTACTAGTACAATTCAAATGAAATATGACATGGCTTGGACAAATTGGCGCTAATTTTTAAAAGTACTTGAATCTTGTGTTAATGAGATATATGTGCATCTAACGCTTAAGAGGCTTGAGTGTATACATGTTTTATGCCAAATTGAGTAGATTACGACCTTAAATAAAGTAAGAGAATTGAGGTACTTGTAGAACTTAGGAAGCTAGCTGGTAAATGACCTACTTGCTTAGCTTAAATTTGCAAGCTAGACGGAGACGAGGTTCGACGTCAAATTTGTCCAAGTCCGATTATGAATAAAGTCCATATTAAGGGTGTAACTTTAGCCCATGTTTTATTATCATAAATGGGTTATATTATCATCCCAAGAAGTATAACCAAAAGGGCACAAAGACATCACAAGTTCTTGGATACTTTAGGCCCTACCCAACTGAACAAGAAAGCTGAAAATAGGCAGCCCAAGTCCAAATAATTTGGAGCCCCAAAAGGTCCAAATGAAAGGAGAAAGGAGATGCATCACCTACTTGGTGAAATAAGGCTGAGAATGCCTCATTAGTTCGGCCAAATCACACTATAAATAGGGGTCAAAGCATCTCCCAAAAGTCATTTCTCAACTTGACCTTATAAAAGTCAAATTTGCTCTCTAAATTTCCTCTCAAATTTTTCTCAACTTTGTGAAGCAGCCAAATGACTCTTTTAGGGTTCTTAAGGAGCCTCTACAGCTTCAACACAAAGGTAAGTAATTATAGTGGGGTATCTAGTATAGTTTCATCATAGAAAACAAGATATAGGTACTAGTTATGCTTGCTAAAATTGTTGGACAACATGTGGGCAGAAAGTTATTGCACACTTACCTTTTGTTTTGGTCATTACTCTATAGTTTGTAAGTTGTATTATAAATAGAACTTGGTTTTATTAACATGTTTTGAGTTATAAACATCACCCCAAGGTTGTTGTCCTGATTTTGGTTTCACTTAACAAGTGCATTTTATTATGTTATTTTAAGCGTCATGTTGATTGGAACTTGCAGGTTATTGTATATAAGGATACTAGCTCACGTCCTTCATGACTTTTTAAGTATTGATATAAGACTGTTTAGGTCTATTTATATGTGTAACTATTTCTGGAATAGTTTGGTTAAATTTGGAATAAGTTTGGAGTTGTCGACATTGAAATATAGCAAAGGAAGGTAACGTTATGCTGTCTATTTTTAGGTTGTGTAGAATTGTTATGTGTTGTACTTTGTGGGATGTTTTAAGAATGTTATGGCATTAAAAAAGGCTGCTCATGAAGTGTATGTGTGAATGTATGTTGGAAAATATGATTAGAGACGTAGAGTTTGGAAGAATACGCTCGGGTTTATAAATACCCGCTTGCTGTCCATGTGTTGTTTTGTCATGTGATTGGACTGCCAAGGTGTATTTATTGGATATTAATGCTAGTTTTATCACCTACTATGTTGTAGATAAGTATTTGTAGGAAGGAAAGGTTATCTTGAGGTAGTAACAAGGTCATACAACAAGGTATGTAAGGTTACTTTATTTCGTATTACTTGACATGAAATATAGATCCTTCCTTGACACATAAAGGCACTGACCAACTCCGACATAACTATTAACCATGTCTTTACTCTTTTACATGTTCATACGATTTCATACATAGTCATCGACAAATCTACATACATACTTGTATACCAAGTTACATGAGTTCCTGTTACAAAATAAAGTACATGAGTTATTCCATTTCATACGCATTTCATCATTTGTGTAATGTACTTTTTTCATTGTCATATTGTCTTATATGTTTATCCACATGTCACATGCTATATATACAGTCCTACATCTCCAATATTATGGCCACCAAAAGAATCATCTTAAAGGTAGTTGAAAGATAAAGTATACAGTTTTTGATAGGTGGTATCTCGAGGGATGGAGATAGCACCTAGCCAGGGACAATCCTATCACGGGGGGTAGATCGAGGGGTTAAACAAAAACCTAGCTAGGGACGAACCCAATACAATTTCACCATTGATCAGTTGGTCATCTGTTTTAGATTTGTGCACAAATTTTACAGTAAAGGTAAAGTAATATAAAGAACATAAAGTACATCATCCCACAGAACAACTAAAGGTGGTCTCTTATGTTGCATTAGTGTACAGTTTTATTTAAATTGTTACTCCATATGCAGTGTTTCCTGCCTTACATACTCATTACATTATCTCGTACTGATGTCCCTTATGGGGGACCTGCATTTCATACTATAGGTACAGGTGCTAGTAGATCTCCCCAGTAGGAGTATAGGATATCCAGTTGCTGTTGCTAAGCTCCAGGTTGCTTCGGGGCTTTGTGCATGTCTAGAGCTTATATGCTTATATTGTATAGATAGTTGAGGCAGGGCCTGTCTCGACCCTTATCAGATGTTTTTCTTTATCTAAAGGCTTTGTAGACTATGTGAAGTAAAGTGTTGTCATGTCTCATACTTTAAATACTGTGGCCCTAATAGCCTAGTCATAGGTATTTTCTTTTGACTTATTATCACTGTTTACCTTCTTAAAGACATGTCAAACGTAGAAATCCCTTATAGTGTGTATAGAAAGCATATAGTTACAGGTTGGTTCTCCCGAGCCTTATTGGCAATAGGTGTCAGTTGGGGCATGACATGAACCAACCCCAAAAGGGCACTCCACCAAGCAATACAGTTCAAAATCCTAAAAATGAAGGGCATTGCATGGCGGTAATGACTCGAAGTGGCCAGAGCACAATAGATCCCCTATGCTAATTATTGTGGATGAAGTCGTTAAGAAGGGTCTTGGTGGTAAAGTTGAAGTTGAGGGCAAAGATTTGAAGGGTGTTGGGATGTAACAAGAAGTAAGAGAGAATGAGAAATCACAACAAATTCCCAAACCTCCTCCTCCTTTTCCTCGAAGGCTCAAGAAGAAGGAAAAGGAGGGTAAATTCAAAAACTTCCTCTCAATGTTGAAGCAACTCTCTACCAACATCCCTCTCTTGGAAACGTTGGAGAAAATACCCGGATACGCTAAATATATGAAGGATGTCGTAACAAAGAAACACACTTTGAGCCAAGAGCTCTCTCAAGAGCTTCAATAATATAATGCAATCATGACCAAATGCCTAGTGTAAAAGTGTGAGGATCCTAATGCATTAACCATTCCTTGCACTATCGGTGATGTTGAATTTGCAAGAGCATTATCCAACTTAGGAGCAAGCATCAATTTAATACCTTTTGCCATATTCAAAAAGCTTTGCCTTGGTACTCCTACCCTGACATAAGTGAGGTTGCTTATGGAAGATCTAACCATAAAATGCTGAAGGGAATCCTTTTGGAAGTGCTTATTAAAGTTGATAAGTTCATCTTTTTGACAGATTTTGTGATCCTCAACTGCGAAGTTAATTTTTAGGTACCTATCACTTTGGGAAGACTTTTTCTAGATAGTGCAAGAGCACTAGTGAATATGGATTTCGGTTAGCTGAGGTTCAGGGTTAATGATGCGGAAGTTGTGTTCGATATTCACCAATCCATGAACATCCAGATGAATGCAAAAGTGAAGTGTGGACCCTTGATGATTGTTAACAAAGGAATATGATAAATTCAAGCCATGATGTTAAACAAGGAGCTTCTTGGGAGGCAACCCAAGACTTTTGCTAATTATTTGTTTGTTTGAGACTTAGAGTAGTAGTTGTTATTTGTTTTAAATTAGAAGACAATGATGCAATTGTATTTGAGGATTTCTGTTCTTTGAGACTTCATTTGTAGGTAAAAAGTAGAGAACTAAAAATCTGAAAAAGTTAAACATGGGGAAGCTTCTACGACCAGGCCTAGGGTCATAGTACTCATACGACTCATAGTTATGCCTCGTAGGGGAAACTAGTGAGTATCTGAAGTTTACACATGCACTACGATCAGCCTTGCAATTCATAAGATATCCTCAAGTCATAAGAAGGGTTCATAGTGCCCAGGTATAATTCCTAAATTTTTGCAAGTGTTGGGGTTGATACGATATCGGGACCTACGAGTCATAGAATGACCTATGACTCATAGTTGGGAACTCATAGCCCTGATCAGAGCCTTTATAAAAACTGACACCAATTTGCTTATATAAGAGGTCAAAATCATGTTTGACCTCGAATTTTCAATTTTTTTAACCTAAGACATTGAAAACCCTTATTCTTCCTCGAGATTCATTCTCCAACCTTAAATTCTGCCTACCCGCGTCATTTTCTGGTGAAGATTCTGGCAAGGGTTACTATTTTTAGGTTTTTAATGCAAATTTCATTCTTCTTTGTTTTGGTTCGCTTCTCAATCCGATTGGTAAGCTGTTTGATTTAATTTCTAAATCTTTGGTGATAAGAATTGCTCCTTATATGAGTATAAGTCTATTTTGATTATATTTTAGCATGCCATACATTGATTATTGCACTAGACTTGTAATATAGGGTTTTAGATTTTGAATGGTGGAGTTCTGAATTGATCCTTGTTGAAATTCGCGAATGGGTAATTATGAATGAGAAGTTTTGTGGTCTATGTTATGTAATGTGTACTTGTTCTTCACTCATTGTTTGAATGGTTGGCAGAGTTGGAACTTAGGTGTTATGGCTGTGATGCTTATATTTTGACATATAGGATTTAATTGACTTGTTAGGAATGGAAATTGCATCCTTGGGAGCATGGTATGGTTGTCAAGTGTAGTTTGTAACATATTTTATGTTTAGTGTGCTCGACAAATTATATAAATGATTTCGACTCTTAGAGATAATGGCCATTTTGAACTGCCAATGTTAGTTTGGAATTGAATATGTCATTTAGTCTTGCTTTGCCCCTATTTGCTTGAATGAGTTAAAAGGTGGGTGATGTATTTTTGCTTTGAGTGAGAAATAAGTAGGCATTGCAGGTGGCTTTTGTGCTCAGTTACGAGGCACTACTACAACTCATAAGCTCCTATACGAGTCATAGTGGTCCCTCGTAGCAAGCATCAGTCACCTATAATTCCTTCATATTTTTCATACGAGACCCACATATGACCCATAGTACCTGGTACAACTTGTTGTGAGGGTCCCATAAACTTGGCTAATTTTTTAAAATGTATCTAAACTAGGTACAAGATCAGAACTATGACTTATAGGTCATCTTATGAGTCATAAATACTTCTCGTATCTACGATCAGAAAGAATTTTTAAAGGCACAACTGCTTCAATTAGGCCATTATTTGACTCATAGGTCACCATACGAGTCATAACTGCACTCGTACCTGCACATCTACAGTTGCATCAGCATATAGTTAACTTTTATTTGTGTTTGTTTCTTGTTGTTTACTTTATATTTCAGTGAATAAAACATCTGGGATTAACATGTTACTTGTGGGTTCCTTTTTAGACAAAATGCCTCTAAAAGAAAATGGGTTATTCAAGCTCTTCAGCGGAGGTTGCAGGATGAATCCTCTGACACCAAGCAATCTGACGGCTCTGTGGAAGTTCATAGAGTTAGGTTAGACCCGCAGGCCAATAGACCTCAGACTCAAGTACTTGTAGCACAGACGCCCATGGAAGTGAATAGTTCCTCCTAGTCTGAAGAGAAGGAACAACAAGGTAATAGGGATGGTCAGACAGCAACACCTCCAAGACCCATCAGGACGAAGTCTAGTCTGAGTTAGCAAGCACCTCCCAGACCTAGCAGGGGGAGGTATAGTCCTAACCTCTAGCTAATCATAGATGGTACATCCCTAGAAAAAGAGAAATATACAACCAAGGTTTGGAGGATAAAGGGCATGGCAAGCCGGGCCACCAATTTCGTGAGGAGTCCAAGTTGAGCACTTTGGGACCAGAGAGAGTCCCCAGATTAGATGTGGGATTGGATGAGAACAGACTTAGGTGAGCCATGTAGCTGTTGTACAAATATTCCCCTTACATAGTTCATGAATTCTATGTGGTGTATCTTGCTATACTCCACCAGGGGTTACTAAAGAACAAAAGGGCAATCGAGTAGCCTAGGCTACGGATGATTACAATCTGGGGGAGGAGAGTGGATATCTTAGAGGAGACCATCCGATGAGTATAGTATAGGACCAATTATAGAGTACCTCAGTCCTCCATGAAGTATGATAGCCATATTGAGAAGATGAGGACCACAATAATGGTGGATCTCTAACTAGTTTTGTGAGGAGGATGTTGAGCCGATATGGGACACAAACCACGTAGATGCTATAGTAAAAGCCCACCTATCATTTTGGGATAAGGTTTGGTGGTCCATTATTTGTTGGCGTATTGGGCCAACTTTATGGATAATGTCATCGCCCTCGAAAGGCTGGTATTGTTGGCCAGCCTTCTATTTGGGTATGCTATAGACTAGGGCCTGATCTGTTCGGAGAAGATTCACGAGGATGCAGCTCGAATGAGCACCTCACTGTCATTTCTAGTTTTGCTTCATCAACTATATAGTGCAGTAGGTGTTTTGATAGATCCTCACTGGGACCCTCATTAGAAGCCATACGCACTATGGACTGAGGGATCACCCACATGAATCATAGCTTGCTTAGTTGGAGCTATAGAAGGGCCAACCAATGTTGTAGAAATTGATGCATCAATAATAGCATGGGCCAAAGGTCCTCCCTTTAATCTATCCAAAACCCACTAAAGTAACTTCTAAACTAAAGGTGTAGCATCAGGGGCTAAAGATGATCGGACAGAGTTTGTAGGTCTCTTTGACTTGTACTCAGGATTTGGAGAAGTCAATCTAGACTATCCTTTAGTCAGAGTTGCCCCTGTAGCAAGTCTTTGGCCCATAGCCTTATCATAACACCTTCCTTGACCACGAGTAGGAGTCATATCAGTTGACTGGGTCTCTTTCACACATCATCGAGATCAAGTAACTGGCATCTGTGTAAAAGGAGTAGATTAGACACTTTCAAAACAAGATTAAACACTTTCAAAACATGTGATATGAAGAAACACATGAATAAAAGCAAGACATGAAAGCTTTTTCTATGAAATGACCTGTAGTCTACCAAAGATGGGAATGGTCATCTACATATTAATCTATGATACTCCATTAGACACCCGATTCTTGACTCATGAGACCAAGAAAACTAGAGCTCCAATACCAAACTTGTCATGATCCAAAATTATATAACAACTAAAAAGAATGAAATAAAACAAAACTAACCACATATTTAATACGAAATCCCAAAATCTCAAATCATGAGTACATGAACATCTGAAGTAGTACGAATGATTAAATACATCTATCTCAAAACAAAGTTAAAATTCTATTTGATAATATCTAATACAATCTCCAGTATAGAAAATAATAAAAGAAATCTCAAAAGATCCACGATGACTCAGAGTTTGAGCCTCACCACTGAGATTTCTATAGATGGATAATAAGAGAGATTAACTAACCTATATGGGTCCTTATGCTCGATCCGCAAGGAGGAAATAAAGTAGGGGTCATTACATTGACAGTACTCAGTAGGTTCAATCGACTCAGTAAGGGAAATCAAGTAAGTATGTCATGACTAAGAGTTCTATCATCTGCAAGGAAAGGGTAGTACATAATATAAACATATATTAGAGTAAGATCAGATATTAATAAGACTCATTGATGCAATACATATTTAGTGTATAAATGTAATGCATGTGGTGAAATCATGGTGGATTTTGGCATTGCTGTATACATCTATCGAGCTGAAGCTACTAGGTAGAACCCATGGGGGTCTCGTCAAGTTATATACAAGTATCTCTCAAGTATCACAAAGATCATTGGCACCGATGACACCTCATTAAACTCTAGAGCTGGTAAAGATCTCTCCAGTATCACAATAGACTTTGATATTGATAATACCTCGATGGACACTGGCGTCGGTAAGGAGATATCAAGTAATACATATCTCAGGGCCAATGCAATATAAGATGAAATGCATGCCAAAGTCATGATATCAAAATTTAAATCATATAAAGCACCTATGATTTTACAAGTGAAGTGTTTGGCTCTCATGTTAGTTAGGTTCTTGGGAATGGTTGATGAGTTATGGAGTCATTATGCTAAGGTTTATGCTTTTGTGAATGATAAAACCTACTACAAGGGGTTATGAACTATGCAATATGCTTTACCCTCTATGTTGGGTATTCTACATTTAGGGGTAATGATCTATGTTGTACACTTTACCCTTATGTACAAATCAATGCTACTCTCTTACTCATACCAACATAGAGGGTTATGAACTATGTTATACTCCTTACCCTCATATATATTTAAGGTTATACAATGTGCTCATATGAAGGGGTGATGAACTATGTGGTACATCTCACCCTCATATGTTATGTAAGGTTATCTCGTGCACACATATAGGGGTTATGACCTATGCTACCTTCTACCCTCACGTGCTATTTATCATCTCATGTACTAGCTATTACCTGCTAAAAAGGGTTATGACTCATGCTATATCCCTTACCCTCTAGTACAAGGTATTTGGATGATCTAAGCATATCACCTTATTGGCTTAAACAAGCTATGTAAGTATCATTATTTTTCAAACATATTTTACTCCAAACATTGTTCATGTAGTTACTAATATACTATCTCTTGCTATAATTATGCATTTTGATTATGTTGCCTACCTCTTGTTACATTGCATCCTACATACTTAGTATATTCAAACATACTAACACATATTCTATGCCTACATAATATCACCATGTAGGAACCCGAGCCCCAGTTGATCATCCTTCTCCACGTGTCTAGTAGGATCTTTCTTTCAAGCTAGTTGGTGAGTCCTCCATTCTATGCACATTATTTATGCTCTTACGCCATGTATTACAACTCTCTTCCATTATTGTATATTTTGACTATGAGGGTAAGCCTGGTTGCTTATCTTGGCCCCTGCTAAGTTCTATGTTCAAAAATGTTATTGGTATAGACCTCTCGAAAGGGAAATAGACTTTGGCATAGACCTCCTCCCTAACACTCAACCCATTTCTATTCCCCCTTACAGTATGGGCCCAGTGGAGTTGAAGGAGTTGAAGTAACAATTGAGGGACTTATTGGAGAAGGGATTTATTATACCTAGCCAATCATCTTGGAGTGCTCCGGTGTTATTTGAAAAAAGAAGGATGGGTCCCTTAGGATGTTATTGACTACCGATAACTCAATAGGATCACCATTAAGAATAGATATCCTATTCCAAGGATTGATGATTTTTTGGACCAATTGCAAGGGGCTAGCCATTTCTTATATTGATCTTCAATCCAGGTATCATCAAGTGAAGGTGAGGGAGTGTAATATTCTCAAAAGATATCCTTCCAGACTAGATATGAGCATTATGAATTTGTTGTGATGTCTTTTGGGTTGACCAATGCACTGGCCATCTTTATGGACCTAATGAATAATGTCTTTAAACATACCTAGATTCCTTTGTTGTGGCCTTCATTGATGACATTTTATCTATTCTCGTGGTGAGGAGGACCATAGGGCTCATTTGAGGGTTATGTTGCAAAGTTTGAGGGAGGAGAAATTGTATGCTAAATATGAAAAGTGTGAATTTTAGTTGAGGGAGGTTTCTTTCCTAGGACATATAATGTTAGTGGATGGTATTAAGGTGGATCCAAAGAAGACCGATGTGATTATAAATTGGTCTAGACCATTGACCTCGTTAGACATTAGGATTTTCTTAGGCTTAGCTATCTATTTTCGGAGGTTTGTGAATGGCTTCTCTTTTATACCCTATGAAAAAATTGACTTAAAAGAAGGCCAAGTTTGTGTGGTTCGATGATTGTGACAGGAGTTTTCAAATATTGAAAGACAAGCTTGTGTACGCTCCTATATTAGCTTTCTCGGATGGGCTTGAGGGATTTATAGTGTATTGTGATACTTCCCGAGTTGGTTTGGGTTGTGTGTTGATGCAAAATGGTAAAGTCATAGCTTATGCTTGTAGACAAGTCAAGGTACATGAAAGAAACTACCCTACCCATGATCTAGAGTTAGCCACTATTGTATTTGCATTAAAGATTTGGCGCCACTAATTTTATAAGGTGCATGTTGATGTGTTCACCGATCATAAGAGCCTCCAATATGTATTCACTCAAAAGTATCTCAACTTGAGGCAAAGGATATGGTTAGAACTTCTTAAGGACTATGATATGAGTGTGCATTATCATCTGGGTAGGGCAAATATGGTGGCAGATGCCTTCAGTAGGGTATTGATACGGGTAGCCTAGCATATGTTGATAGTAGTGAGAAGGAGATTTCTAGGGAGGTGCATTAGTTGGATAGATTGGGAGTTAGATTTGAAGAGGATGGTAATAGTGGTGTGGTTGTTGTTGATGATTCTAAGTCTTTTTTGGTTGATGAGTTGATGGCAAAACAAGATCTCGATCCCTCCTTGTTAGAAATGAAGGCTTTGGTGAAAAAGGGCAAAGTGGAGGTTTTCTCCCAAGAGAGAGATTGTTCCCTTAGGTACCAAGGTAGGTAGTGTGTACCGTGTGTTGATGGTTTGATACAAAGGATCCTTAATAAGGACCATAAGTCTTCCTATTCTATCATCCCCGGTTCCACCAAAATGTATAGAGACTTGAGGGATGTGTATTGGTGGGGAGGCATGAAGAGGGACATTGGCAAATTTGGTTTTCTCTTGTTATACTTGTGAACAAGTCAAAATCAAACATAAAAGGATGGTTGGCCTAACCCAATACATTGAAATTCCTAGTTGGAATTGAGAAGAGATAAATATGGATTTTGTGGTTGGGTTGCCCAAACTAGAAAGGGTTTTGATTCCACGGGTTGTGGTTGATAGAATGACAAAATCGACTCACTTTCTACTGGTTAAGACCATATTTGGGGCTGAAAATTATGCAAGATTGTACAATCATGACTTGGTAAGGTTGTATGGGGTTCTTTTGTCCATCATATCAAATTATGGGTCACAATTTACTTCACATTTTGGAGGTCCTTCCAAAGAGGTTTTGATACTACAGTTAAGCTTTCTATGACCTTCCACCGTCAAATGGATGGCCAAGCCAAGAAAACCATCGAAACCCTTCAGAATATCTTATAGCATGTGTGTTAGAGCTTAAAGGTAGTTGAGATGATCATTTTCCATTGATTAAGTTTGCCTATAATAATAGCTATCATTCTAGCATCGGTATGGCTCTTTTTGAGGCTTCCTATGGGAGACATTGTAGACAACCAGTAGAATGGTTTGAGGTTGGTTAGATATCTTTTTTGGGACTAAATTTATTTATATAGGCTTTTGAGAAGGTTAAGATGATTAGGACAAGGTTGAAGATGGCCCAAAGTCGTCAAAAATCTTATGCCGATATGAGAAGAAGAGACCTTGAATTGAAAGTCAGTGATTGGGTCTACCTAAACGTTTCACCCATGATGGTTGTGATCCATTTTGGTATGAAGGAAAAGTTGAGCCCAAGATATGCTGGTCCTTATGAGGTTATGAGGATGGTTACCAAGGTAGATTATGAGTTGAGGCTGCCTAGTGAGATGGAACTGGTTCATACAGTGTTCCATATGTCTATGTTGATGAAATGTGTGGGTGATCCAAATTCCATTGTGCCTCTGGATGTTGTGGGTGTTGTTAAGGATAATTTGACATATGAAGAGGTTTTAGTTCAGATTTTGGATAGGAAAGTGAAAAGGTTGAGAAACAAGGAAGCTTCCATTAAGGTCCTTTGGAGAAATCAACAAGTTGAGAATGTTTTTTGAGAGGACAAAGTAGACATGAAAAAGTGGTACCCTTACCTTTTTCACTCCACTCAAGCCAAAGGTATTGATCTAAGTTCTTCATTTAATCTCAAGTTTTAAGTTCAGCCCCATGTCATTGCATATTTTCATGTTTAAATTCACAAGTTCATGATGATTTTACACTTGTGATGAAGCTTTTGAAATGATGTTTAAGTGCATTGATGCATCTTTATGTGGGCTGAAATTGTCATGTTTGTTAAACTCATATACATCTCTTTGATATTTGAGAATGAATATTCCCAAGGGAAAGATATTGAAACAACCCTAAAAAGTGCTCGAAAATGTGCCACTAAAGTGTCCGGAATTGTAAAATTTTCATATATCTCAAAATTCATGTGTAATATCAAAAATTCAAATTCATATTCTTGTTTAGGGTGTAAAAATTAGGGGGTAAAGGGTCTAACCCCAATTTAAGAGCAAATAATTAGCAATTTCAATTTTTCAAGTGGTGATTTCCAGAGAGCTTTTCGAGACACGAGCGTGCAGATGAAGGAATTCATTTTTATGTCCTATCCGCGACGTGGACATGTATTATTATTTGTCTAGTTATTTTCCTTGTGGTCCAAGACTTTGAATTCTTGGGCGTATGTGTCCCCAAACATAAAAATACTCATACTTGATCATTTTTCACCCTCATATCATTCTAAACATTCCCCAATACCATTCAAGCACTCAACCAATATTTTATCTCCTAAACTTAAGTCTCAAAATCCTCTCCGAAACTAAAGATTTTCTCTTAAGCTTCAAGTCTCCATCTCCTATCTTTATCAAATTCAACTCCAAAGCTAAGGTATGTGGGTTTCTTTCATGGGTTCCTTTCACCCTTGATGCCTAAGCTTCCTTTTCTTAAAAATTTCATGATTTAAAATTGATTTACTCATGGGTCTTACTTATTATGCAAATCACTGCACATTATGTTAGGATTTATGAATTGTGATTGTTTTGCTATGTTTTGGGCTATGAATCAAAGGTCTATGGTGAGGATTGACGAAGGGTCTTGATGTATATTATTTGAGGGTGTTACAAATTATCTAATGATGGCTTTACATTGATTTTTCTTGCATAATTTCACTCTTAAATTATATGGTTTTAGACTAGCATTACACACCCTCTAAGTGCTTAAAAAATGACAAGTTATGATTCTTGAGGAATTGAAGGTCCTATGTATGTCTTATGAGTTGAATGACTATATTGTGACAAAATGATGATGGAATGATGATTAAAGGGAATGTATATGTCTGATGATGAAAGGAGTATGCAGATATACATATATATTGTTGGGGATGAGCAAACCTAGCTCAAGGCGTTGTAGGCTCGGGTAAGCTATAGAGGGGGTTGGTACCTTGGTCGCCTAGCTTGGGGGATGGTAGGCCCGGATAACCTTGTTAGGGGTTGGTACCCATCAACCTTGATAGGGGTTTGTACTCTATCAATCTCAGTGGGGGGTTCGTACTCCATCAACCTCATAAAGTGGTTCATAGCTCATGCGCCGATCTAAAGGGTTTGTTGGCCTTTGCTTATACTATAATGGTCACTTCTTTCACTCGTATCTGAGCTATATAAGCATAGGTTTAATTCAAGCATCATTCATATATGCCGCATTGTTATTATGCTATTCATTGCTTATGATTATGCATTTTGTCTATAGTACCTACCTCTTGTTGCATTGGATCCTACATACATAGTACATCCAAATGTACTAATGGATACTCTATGCCTACATGATGTCACCATATAGGAACCGGTATACCGCTTGATCATCATCCTCCACGTGGCTAGTATGACTTCTATCAAGTTTGTTGGTGAGTCCTCTATTCCTGGGATGTTAGTTATGATCTATTGCTATGTATTAAGACTTTATCTCTTCCACTTATGTATTGACTAGAGGGTGAGCCCATTTCTTTGTCTTGGCCCCCGCTGTTATCTATATAGAGGTGTTGTTGGACATATTATGTATCTGCGATATGAGCTTGACTTTATTGACTCTTGCTATTTATGATATGGAATTTTATACTTAGTCCCAATTTGCCCTTGTTTACATTTATCTCTTGTTACTATTCTAATTGCTTTCGTGACCAAGGATATGTAATGATATGCTATGAGGCTTGTTTGGTTTTCCTTCGAATTCCTCATTCGTCGATCATGTCTAGGCCCTAGGCTTGGGTTGTCATAGAGCATTGAGCTACTTAAGCTCTATAGGCGCCATCCGACACGAAATAATAGATAAAAAAATCAACATCTCTCTTGGAAGGTAGCCTAGGTAAACCAATAGGGAATACATCTAGAAACTCACGAACCACCAGCACTGACTCCACTGTAGATGTCATATCACAAACATTGGCCAATTAGGCCAAATGACTGATAGATATCAATCTTTGGGCTTGATATATGATATAATTCTAGTCGGTATCAGACTCACAAAACCATACCATATAACTAGGGACATTCCTGGTATCACCAAGGTGATAGTCTTGGCATAGCAATCTAATATAGCATAATGTCAGGCCAACTAATCCATGGGAAATCTAACTATATAAATAAATCTAGAACACTAAAATCAATAAGGTTACACTATTCATTTATAGAAAATAGACATCGAAATCCCTAGGAATGGCCTAAAGAAGTTTGGAACTTAGTTGGTGGATCAACAAACAAGTTAACCCTCTATGTTCGTAGAGGGCGACATATGCCCATGGAGGGGAGGCTGCTAGAGCTCCACAGCTGTGGATCCTTAGGTGCATTCACAGAAACCTAGCTGAGCTAAGGCATTGCATTCGCGGCCCTAGGTCCATATTCACAAAGAAGGTGTAAGTCCTATATATCAGTCTTCACCCCAATACGAACTAACTTCATTTTTCATTTTTCCTCACTCATGCAAAAGGTATTTCAAGTTCATTTCTAGTGATCCAAGGATCCTTGTGACTTGAAATTTTATAAGAAACAATGTGGTGAAGATGGGATCAGGATTGGACATGCATTTTAAGGTAATGTCTCTGTCTTAGATATTATTGCTCTAAATTTTAGTAAAAACTTTTTATGTTGATAATGTAATTGAATCTTGATGAAATTGAACAAAAATTTAGCCTAAATTGTTCTCTATTTTTAGGGGAATGTGACGGTCAGCTAGATGATGGCTTTAGTTGTCTAATTTTTGAGAATTCAGTTTGAGAAACTTTTGAAAGGAATGTTCTCCCAATAAGGTTTTTAACTTCGTTGTTAGGAGATTTCTCGGTCTTCTGGGTCTATTTGAGGCCAAATGTTTGGTTGTGTGGTTCGATCATTGGGGTCATTTTTAGATAATACAAAATGACCCTTTTTCCCTATTTTCACTCGATTTTTGAGATAATACAAAAAATTAATCATGATGACATTGTGAACTATATTCTTAATAGCTGAGCATCTTTGGGAGAATGTCAGGAAAGGAAAATAATGACTAGATTGGTTTAGAGTTAAAGAAAAATTTTCCAGGTAGGCTAGGCTTACCCTAAACCTTATATTGAGTCAATTTATAAGCTTGCTAAGCCTGAAATATTTTTGAAACGCTAGTGGTGTCTGACATGCATAGTGTTGTTGTTGTGAGGTTCTAATTTATGTGGTTAACTGTGAATACTATAATTTGAATATATGTATGTAAATATTTTTGTACTATTGAGTGTAAGAAGGCCTAGTAATGGCCATATAGGGGTTGATGCCATGGGTAGGTATGTATTTTGATCGAATTAATGTTATGGGTGTATGTTGCTTGATTATGATGCAATAGGATGACCGTGAGACCACTTGCTAATTTCCTGCCACATTATCACCTGATTAGTTACATACTATGATTTTGCTGGGCTTATTTGTGGGGGGCACCTATGACATCCCTATTATTACCGCACTTTTATTTCCATTACCTGTGGTGGGCTAGATTATAGCTGGGTTGCCTACTAAACTTGATTCTATTTCTATTATTGAAGTTTGTGCACTGTTATACTAATATTAGTTATTACTCTGAGTTCCTTATGTACTCTGGGAATGAGTCATTTATTGTGACTCTGGAGAGATGATATGATTAGGAGATCTAGATCTTGTTAGATTAGAGAGAGGGAGATTTGCTGATGTAACGCTCTAAGACCTTGATGATACACCCTATAGTTCAAGTTTCTAGTGAGTATGTCCGAGTATTTGAGACCTTGGGTGATATTCCCCATGGTCCTAATATCTGGTGGTCATGTCCGAGTGTATGAGATTGGGGTGTCGATTCTAAATAGGTCAGAGCAATTATCGTTACTTTGGGCCTAGGGATTGTTGATTATATTTTGGGGCTAGGCCCCATTGATTGATATTTTAAGTCGAGGACACCGTGATTGACAATTTTTTAGGCATGGCTCAAGATTGATATTCTAGGATGAGACATATTTGATTATGTTATGGGGATTCTTTTTCCCATGGGGGATACATCCCACTATGTATTTATGGTTAGACCACATAGCCCTTGCTAACTACCTGACCAGTGGTCAGGTCGGATGACCCAGGGGTTTGAGTCCCTGAGTGATAACAGTTCTAGATGGGTCGAGGAGCCAATTATTATTATTATGTTATGGGTCGAGGGATCAATCATTACTTGTGGATCCACTTACCTTTTTGTAGTAATTGTTCATGGGTGTACCCTCTAGGTTTATGGGGGCTCTGGTGATTCAGGCTTAGGCACTAAGGCTTTACACCGACATATAACTAACCCTTTGCCTTATGATGTGAAAAGTTAGGTTCTATGATGGCTTTGTAAGTTTTTAGTGATTATATGTTAGTTATATTATGCATGGGTATACCTCCCAGGATTATGCGGGCCTGGGTATCATATGACTAAAGATTGTAGGGCTTTGCACCCGTGTACAATATTATGCTTCTATTCTGTAATAGTTGTGATATAGATCCACTCAGTTTTTTCAAATAGTGTGTTTTCACTTTTTTGTGATTGGGTCAATTGATGTTATCGGGTGATCTGATGGGTATACTGCTTTTAGATACATTTGAACTTCTTTATGCATTTATTTCACTCAGTCGGTTGATGATGCCTATTGGGTGCCTTATTCTGGTACGTACCCCTACTTCTGCATCTTACCATACTAGAGGTCTAGGTACCAGTTGGGGCACTGATTTCTGGGGATTTGGGAGAACAGGAAATTTTTTTTTGTGAGCACTAGCAGTTGGTAAAAATTTCTTCACGATCTCCTTCTTTTGATGGCCGTCTTTTGTTTCAGATTCTGACCTGTACAGTAGTACTATGTATTTTGTAGGAGTATTCTCGGGTTGTGTATATATTATACTACATTTTTTGGCTTATGTATCCACTTGTTTATTATGATTCTGTATAGCTGACTTTAAGGTTCTGAGTAGATACTGTTGGATGTTATTATTATGTTGCTGTGGACATGACTAGATACTAGGATATGTACCCCTGAGTTGGGATTTTGGGATGGCCAGTACGTGGGATCTAGTAGACACCATCACAACTGGGAACAAGTCATGACATGTCCCCTTTTTCTCATTTTTATGGCTCCTAAAAGATGTATTTACTGTTCAACCTTAGGTGTGAGGACAAATCTTGAAGACCGCCGGATTAAGTTTAGTCCATCAAATCTTCGCGGCAAACACCTCGTCTCTTGTCCTTTCAACATTTGAATTCAATTTTCTCAAGATAGTAAACCCCCCTCCCCTAAAAGAAAAAGATGGACTATTTTGCCTATAAATAAGAAGGTTTGTTGCCCTCAAAAGTCATTGGGCGTTCACCAGGTAAATGGACAAAAACATACTTCAAGCAATAGTATTTCAAAATTCTTTAATCTTTTGTGTATCTATTTTTGGCTTCAAGTTCAAGTTCAGAGAGGATTTCTGGTCGAATCCTAAAGGCTATTTTTGGCATTTTCAATAAAATTATCATTTTCCCTTTTCGAAAGTTATCTTTAGTCATTTATGGTTGAGTCTAATAGTTGATTTTTAAAAATCTTGTGAAAATTGAAGTTTTGCTAAAGAAAGAGTTTTTAAACGCTTAAAGTTTGAAATTTTGAGTGTTGAGGACAACTTGAGTTTTGAGTGTTATAATGCAATTTCATTGATTCCATTAGCTTTGAAATGAGAAATTTGATCTAGGGGAACTAATGCAATTTAATTTGGAGTTGAAACAGAGATTTTGGACCCAAAGTTGCATTTTTAGTTGAATTCAAATCATAAGTTTGACTTAGTAAAATTTTGACGTTTGAAAGCTCTAATGCAAACTCCAATGATTCCATTGCATCTGGAAGGTCATTTTTGATAGGATTGCATATTTGGTTCATATTTATAGGGTTCCAGATGAGTTTTGAGGGTCAAAAGATATGTTTTGAAGGGTATTGGTGCAAGTTAACTGCAGTCAATGCACGGTCAATGCGGTCAACAACACCTTTTTCTTTTCTTTCATTTTTGAGTTCTAAAAGCTTGGAAGTGTTTGAGCAAGGTTTTTCATAGCTTTAATTTGGGTAAGATTCCAAAACATAGATCTTCTATTTTTAGTATTTAAATTATTATTTTGGCTTGAGATTATTTATTTCAGCCCTCCAATTTTTATGGGTTTACAAGAATATATTCAAACTTTAAATGATGATTTCTCCCTCAATTTCTACTCAAATGTTTTATGGGATTTTCACCCACAAACTCTATTTTTCATGTAGAACTTGATTTGATCTCAATTTTGCTGATAAGTCTAGCAGTTATGACTCGTAGGATGACCTATGAGTTGTATTCAGGGTCTTGTATCAAGTTCTTGGCATCTTGGACCGAACTAGTATGACTCATAGATACGAGTTGTTGCTTGAGATACGACTCATAATTTTTGTCTTATAGGCTTGGTCATCAATTTGATCTAACATTTTGGCTCTCTGATTCTTGCTATGAGTCCACCTATATGAGTCATAGTGTGTCTTACGACTCGGAGGCTGGGCTCGTAGGGGTGACCTTCATTTGGCAGATTTTTGATTTTTGGTCTCTAATTCTTGCTACGACACAACCTACAACTCGTAGAGTAAGATATGACTCATAGGTGGGCTCGTATAGCCTATGCTTCAGTAAAATCTGCAACTTTTCTTCAAAATCATGTCAACTTAACTTTTCTACAAGATTAACATAAAAATATATCAAAACACTAAAAAGTTGCTTTAATAACTCACAAAATCCATTGTTTCAGGCACCAAATGTGTTGTATTTGGACAGCCTATCAAGATCTTAATTCAATACCTAACAAAAAGGCAATAATACATTTTAAAAAATTTAAAATTTACAAATCTTCAACCTGTAATAAAAGGGAAGGATACTATAAATAAACAATGAGCCAAAATATGTCTATTGTGAATATTTTGTTTAGGCATCTTGGGAATTGGGAAAACAACATTGTTTATTCATGATACAAGAGTGACAAATAATTTTTTTTTGAATCTCAAATCCACCATTTCTACTGAATTAAAAATTGGTGCGATGAGAGAAGACATAGAAAGTAGATACATTTTCGAAGGTATTTCATTGCCAATGGTGATCAAAACTGATATGGGAGTAAGATTATATTTTGTGGTAGAAAGGAACAACATAGGAATTTTAAAATATCCATTATGTATTGATGTTGTTGCCAAGACGGATAGAGTGTAAATCACTTTGATTCTATATCTGGCAAAATTATGTGTGTTGAGGGAACTGGTCATGATATATATGCTCTTGTCATAGTTGAATCAAATAATGGTAATTCATCTTATATTTTAGAATTAAAAATAACAAATTACATAGCTGACACACAAAATACAAAAATTAAGAAGAAATAATTGTGCAAGAAAAAGGCAACATTGATTGCAGTAATAGCAAAATGTAGAATAGAGAATAATTTCAACTTCAAAGTCAAGAGAGCTGATGCGAAGAGGTATGTAGGTAATTTGTATCATGCATCTAAATCATAGAGATTAAGTTAATTAGTATATCATGTTTAAATTTTTTAGGAATAATGTATGATTCATTCGTATTTGTGATGAATCAAACCAATATGTTGGTGTATCAAGTTATAGGATACACCATATTTATCGCTAATTCTCTGTAATTGGTACACTTGGTATGTTAGTGTTGTTAAAAAATAAAGCTCCTAATTCAAGTAATAATCAATTATGATTTTGAAAGATCCACTGCAAGAAAATACTTTAACACAGACCTTGTTCAATCCTACAAATTACTCTAGTAAAGTGTATAACCATGACTAATATAATAAAGGTGTATCTATTTTAATGAATCTAATTTTAGTTATGATAGTAAGATAAATCATTCATAGGTTCTAATGAATATATTCGTCAAACGACCCCAAACGTGCCAGAAAATGTACCTCGAAAGCACCTAAAATCGTAATTTTTATATATCTCAAAATCCGTATGTAGTATGAAAAATATGACTTCATATTCTTTTTCAAGGGGTCAAATTAAGTGGAGAATGAGTCTAACCCCGATTTAAGAGAAATAATAAAAAAATCTAAAAATCATAAAAAAAATAATTTCCAGAAATGATCCTCACTCCTAGCGTGACGCGCCAAGGACGCACTACTATGTATTTTTGTGGCCAGGTTTCTATCTCGATCCAAGGCCTTTGGGGCTTGGGCCTAACTGTTGCCATACATGAAAATACCTATACTTAGCTTTATTTCACCCTCATATTATTCAAGACATCCCCAAATACTTTCTCAAACACTTAGACAATATTTTATCTCTAAAATTTCATGTCTCAAAAGCTCATCCGGATCTTAAGGGTCTCATTTAAGTTTCAAATCTCCATCTTTAATCTTCTTCAAAGAATCTCCAAAGTCATGATATGTGGGTTTCTTTCATGAGTTTCTTTCACCTATGATACCCAAGCTTTCTTTTACCTAAAATTGCATGATTTAAAATTGATTTAATCATGGATCTTATCTACTATGAATTTCACTGCACACTATGTTGGGGTTTCATGAGATTATGGTGGTTTTAGCATGTTTTGAGCTATGAATCTAAGATCTATTGTGAGATTTGATGAAGGGCGTTGATGTATATTGCTTTAGGGTGTTACTATGTAACTATTGATGGTTGTACATTGAATTTTCTAGCATGAATAACTCTTGAATTGCATATTTTATACTAGCACTATACATCCACCAAGTGTTTAATTAAAATGTTCGGCTGATATTTTCTTGAGGAATTGAAGGTCTAATGCATATCTTATGAGTTGAATGACTTTATGATGATGAAAGAATATATGTATATGATATTATCTCTATAGTGTTCAGACTTGAACAAGCCTCAGTCAGGGGGTTGTAGGCCCAGATAACCTTGTTGAGGGGTTTGTACCTCGATTGCCTTGGTCGAGAAGTGGTAGGCCCGTGCAACCATGTCGAGGGGTTTATACCATGATAACCATGTTGAGGGATTTATATTACATTAACCATGTTGGCAGGTTTGTACCTCATCTGTTAGGACCCGCAACGTAATTTAAACCCCGAGCATCCTTAATTGGTTCGATTTAATAAAGTATTGGGACCTATGTAACATTTTACTTAACTTAGGTCCTTAAGAATAAAAG
>JAOTQJ010000002.1:5380369-5462845 GCA_025642045.1 Solanum sejunctum | reverse complement strand
CCTCTTTGTTTCAGGAGCCAGCTATTGGTAGCTTCTCATGTTCTATAATTGTGCTATGTATATGCATGTACTGTTCAGCATATGTGTCTAGAGGTCTGTGGATACTAGTGGGTAATGGGTATGTGAGATATACGTGAGCACATGGTCCATATTATATATGTGATACTTGATTAGGCGGCGAGACCGCATTACACTATGTATGACATGACTATTAGGCGGCAGAACCGCAGCGGAGACCTTGTCGACCCCCATTGATGTATATGTGTATATGGATGATAAATATATATGTATTTGAATTGTTGTTTGGGTTGCTGCTGGAGTTTCTGTGCAGGTGCGGTTAGTTAACAAAACAAAGAAAACTCTGCCGAAATTTCGGTTGAATTCTTAGACTTTAAGTTGTAGTTTTGCGATTTAATATGGGTTTAAGTGCCTAACCGGCACGAGTTATGGCCCGGGGTTGGGCTGTGACATGAAGAAACGTGGAAAAGTTTCATAGGAGATTGTAGAAATGGTTGAGGAGATTAGGAAGTATATAGTCAATCAACATATCACTATTTAGCATATATAACCAACTTGCGAATTATCTAGCAAATAAAATATCAAAAGAGAAAATGAAGATTTCAGTCAACTCAATCACTAACACAAATAAATTTCAAATACCAATGCTAAGAATTAGAATAAAACAGTTAAGATTGCATCTTTCGTGAATTAGCTTAGCACAATCCTTCTACTGTAAAAATGAAGGAAAAGTGCTATTCACATAACAAAAAGGGTTGCTACATATAAAAATATAGGATCACAAAAACAATCACCAGCCAAGCAGAGATCTGGCATCATCTGTATATCTGAAATATGAAAAGTCAGCCTTAGTTCAACTAACAAAGAAGCTTGATTGAGAAATCTCAAATATTTGGAACGGGGATAAATTAGCAACAGTACAGAAAAACGCTCAGTAGAAAATAGATGACGAGGGTACTTGATCAATACAAATGCTCGAAATCACTTCGTGGAACAAAATAAAGATGGTGATGATCCAGAGGAAAAGAAAACGAAGTCCTGTGCTCCGACGACAACATGACAGAAGCATCGAGAAAAAAAATTAAAAAAGTTGCTTTTGAAAATTAAAGAGTCTGAAGAACAATCTAGATCAAATACTAAGAAGGGTCGTCAGATATGGACTGGGGTTTCCAATATAGTAGGCCCTAGATCTGTTATTCTTAGTTTGGAGAGTAAAATGGGCCAACTTTGTAATAGTACTTTTTTTTATTTTGTTTTTGATTTATTAATAAAATGGTGTATACCACCAAAAAATTCTTTTGATAAAATTTAACCACACAAAGAAATTAAAATATTATTTTGAGAAAACACTTAAACATTCAAATGAGCAAAGATAGTCAAAGAAAAGAACTAACTTAAATAAAAGGAAATTGACTTGGAATAACAAAAATATTTTTTGAAAAGAAAAACAATAAATAGCCTAAATATTAAAAAAAATTGAAAAGAGCAACATTTGTTAAAATTTAACTTAAAGATGACTTGAAATTTAAAAAAAAATATTTTGAGAAGAGATTAATCACTTGATTGTTTTGAATAACATGAAATTGTCAAAAATGACTAGGTATTAAAAGTATGAAATCATTTAAATAATGAATTAACATAAAATGATTTGTCTTCAGGAATTTAATTAAGTTAAATTAAACATATAAAGTTAGAGCTCAAATAGGTACAAGTAAATAAATAAGGAAAAATTTTATAAGTAACATTTATAAAATAATATATTTCAAGTTATGACAATATTTTTTTTCTTTCGAGTTTTAACAGTAAAAAATTTCAGCCTATAACAATTTTTTTATTTTTTTCATTTGTGGAAAAGATTGAAAAAAAATAAATTAATCAATAATTATTAAACATGACTGACACAATTTTAGGAGAAGATAATTGAAATAAACCTCACTTCCTTAAATCTCTCAAATTAGTTCGCTAATTATGACCATTTATCTTTCAAAAAACTATTTATTTTTATTTAGATTGTTTGTCTTTTACAAATCATTTATTGCTATCAATTCTATTGTGTTTGGAAAAATTGAGTATATATACAACATTTTGTAAGCATCCCCGAAAATGACATGCCTAATGTGTGAGTATTGCTTATTGGCTTTTATTATTTAATTGAGTATAAATTGAGACTAAAGATTATATACTCATCAGTAGAAAAAGTGTATATTTATTGTATTATACATGATAAATTTTACTAACCCAAAATTATATCATTCTATTTACTAGATACATATATGTTTTATGTATGAAAATCTGACGAATGTGTATATATTTTGTATAAAAGTAAAAATATAAATAACAGTTGTTAACCATAACCCCAATGTAATTATGCATATATAAAATGAAGCATTTCAAGGAATTTAAAATATAATAATATCAATTTTATGCCAAAATGCATATGATCTTGCCAGCTTTAAAAATATTCATGAACTCTAAAATTAACCAACCTACATAATTAATAAGTTATACCACCAAAAAATAATACTAAATAAAGTATCAAACATCTTTAAAGATCTCACAAAAACTAATTGAATCTGTCAACATGTCCACTATCTTAAAGTTGATTTTCTTGATTTTGGCCTTGAAAAATTGGAAGTGTCTGGAGCAACTTCTCTCAAAATTTGCGAACCACTGAATCTGCTGGCAACTGTACAAGTGACCTCACTCTCGCTAATGGAACCTTCACTGTTTTTCAATCTTTTATACAGTCACAATAAGGTGTTGTACCTTTGCCGGTGATATTTTGAATCAATTTCAATATCATGCATATCAACCACACTAGTGCTGATAAATTCGGCAAACACGCAGGTATATAATCCACAGTCACTGTACAAAAGATTTTAAGTTATTTGTGTATATACTAATTCACAAGTCATCGCTAGATATACCAATTTCATACCATGCTAAAACAGTCTGCATATACAAAAAAATATATAAGAACATGTCCAAAAAAATGATGTAATCGCACCAATTACATACGAATACAACACTAAATATCTCAAAAATGTACAGTAAAAATGTTACACCAACTTCATCTAAAAAACATTCAAACAAAAAACACCATTGTCGAGTCAAAAAGAAGTCTACAATCATATCAAGTTTACACAAAAAATAAATCTGCATACTGTCGAAAATAAAATATGGGCACAAGTCCAAATAGTGTATATTCACACTAATTATATAAAAAATAAAAATAAAAAAGCACTACGGCTTAATGCCAAGTTCGTATAAAAAAATATTCAAACAAAATACATCATTGTCAAGGTACCAAAAAGTAAATAAAATCATTGAGTATTGTTTCGAACCTGATATTAAAGTATAAAGTATATGGAGTATTAATGATTTTATAAAAAATATTCAAACAAATTCTTTTTTCGAATTCCTATGATAAGAAGTAAGTAAATGTACGGAGTATTAAGGTAAAAAAAAATACTTTAATATAAGATTTTACCTTCTGTGGGAGTTCTTGAATCTTCTTTCAATGTTCCACTAGTTTTTTTTTTTTTTGCAGATTTAGAGGACTCCCCTCTAAGAATGGTCTTTGCTTTTTTTGAAATATTTGACTGTAAAAAATCCGAATCCGAATCAGACTCGACAACTAGATCAAGGTGCTCTATAGAATAAGAATTCACACTTTTCTCTTTTTTTTTTCTATCCGTTTCGAGCAGATGAAGTCAATTCTCTCAACAATGAAAGTTTTTTTTGTTCTGGTTTGATGTGAACGAAGGAGAGAAAGGCGGATACGTGTGAAAGGAAAAAAAAAGAGATGTGTGAAAAGACGAATACATAGAGTCGAATAAGAAAAATAAAATCCCTAAAATCATGTAATAGCCACTTTTTTCTCTTTCTTATTATAAGTGGTTATATTTTATTTCAATAAAAATAATTTATTAAATTTAATTAAATATTGTTATAACATATAATTACTTTGTTAATATTAGTAATTATAATAAACTATACTTAAAATTCGTAATATGCACTCTTAAGAATATATAGGAGGTGATTTTTTCAATAAATAATACAAATAAAATAGAGTTAAGAGTTTGGATTTTTGCTGTTTCCATCAAAAAGACTGTTGCTGCAATTGAATTTTACAACCTAGTTTTACTAGTGTATATCATGGTTGTATATCATTATGTAACTAGTGTATATTGGTGTATACAACCACTTTTTCACTTCCAAAAATCTGTAATTTTGCTTCCTTCAACTTGTATGTTATGCTCTCTCTAATAGATGAACCAAAACAATGTTTGGACCTTCATGATCCAACGAAATGCAAATGAGAAATTAAAGTTCATTTGGAGATTCTAAGATGATTTCACATGTAGTACAAAATTACTCGCATAAAAAAGAATTTAATTTAATGCAAAATATGAATTTAAATAAAATGAAAGAGAGATATTATTGCTAGTAAGTAATACATACTCTAATTACTCAACCTAACCTTTAAAATTTCAAAGAAGACCAAGTGAATTTAAGCATGCAAAACGTTCAAACAATTTATAGAATGTGACCAATAAATTTCAAGACTAACTACTTCACCAAGTAGACAAACACCATACAAATTATGCCAAGTAAACATGTTTTCACAGAAACCAAAAGAATGGCAAGCAGTGCACATGATGATTTCTAACCTATACCTATTAGAATTATTACTTCACTTCAACTCTATTTTCAAACTCAATTTTGGGTTACCAACAAATTTTAGAAAACTTAATCATTACAAGATCATGCTTGACTGTAAGCACAATATACAACATAAGTTCACTGGATGCATTTTAGAAGTATATACATAGCTCACATAGTTGCAAATCAATTATGAATTAGAAGAAGAAGATCTCACAACTAATGAAGTGCCAAATAAATATCACTAATCTGGATTTAAACGTTGTAAAATAGCTTATGACGGAAAACACAAATAGTAATTTCACGAGCTATAAAGAGAGACTAAAGAGGAGAAATGATACATGACACCTATATAGACTCTTGGCAACCTTAATTCGATAAACTAACAAACAACTCATGATTTTGCCATGAAACAGAGAGATATTAGTCATGCTATAACTATGTTCGAACTAGTTTAAATAGAAGAGAAATTGCACTACAAACACAATATGAAGGATAGATTTTAAACAATGAGGCAACATACATATTATCTTTATGTGCATCTGAGAATCATTTGCAAAAATCAATGGTTAACATGATGCTTCAAACCAAATCAGTTGATAAAAATTTTAGAGCGGCAGTGAATATACCATCAAACACATGATAGTATTGAACTGGACAATACCAAAATATTTCAAAAAAATAAAATAAAAAAATGAACAAGTGGGAAAAGCTCATGCTGGCATAAAATGGAACAAATTTGAAATCACAATGCTATGATTTGAGGCCTGGACTTAAACCAAAACAAAATCGCATCTTAGATTACAACAAGGAAAACATTTGGAACGAAATTATAATCACACAAGCAAAATGAAGCTTAATATGTGATTCTTGAAACAGAATGCAAGTTGTTGCGTTTAGAGGGGCAGCGAACTGGAACTTGACAAGCTAAAAAAATATGATTCCACCCTCCACAAATGAAAGTTTAAGAAAATCTCAACTCAAACCTTTATAGTTGCAAGAATACTCTACTTAGCTTCTTTTTCAGCTTTCATTATTGTCTAATTTTATGAGATAATACATGGCGACCATCTGGTTGACAAAATCCGCCCCCAACAGTAAACAAATAGAATGAAAATTTATATGGGAAGTAAGGGTTGAATTTTGGGGGGAAATTGGATAGGAATCTTGAGAATGAATTCTTCGATAAGAGATAAGAATATACTAGTTGTTGAGAATTTTGCAACGAATTAATAATGGTAGTTGTCCGATTTGAAACTTGATGAGTACGAAGGGGTCGTTTGTGCTACTTGGTTAGAATGTTCGTTCTGGGGTTGTTTTGTCATACATTGAGGAAGAAGATGAAGAAGGTGAGGTTTGCATGTGGGTAAAGGAAGAAGAGAAAAAAAGGGCTAGTGTTGGGGAATATACGTGTAAGCTGATATATATTGAATTGGAATTAACAAGAAAGTGAACCCGGTCTAGGAAATTGGTCCGAAAAGTTGTTAAGCGGTGGGGGAAATTAATTGCAAATTTGGCCATTTAAAATTAAAATATAGCCAAATCGAATTAATCGATTAATTTGGCCAATTAATATAAATAAAGTAATGAGCTTCTCAATATTAACAAAGTGAAATACTTAACTATTAATTAATGAAGTATAAAATAATTTACAATTAAAATAAGATTATTGACAAAAATAAAACTTTTTTGAAATGATTTTGAAAAATTATGAAAAAAGTAATAAATACCTAATTATAGATATATAAAAACATGTGAAAATATTTATATAATATATATATTAAACATAAAAAGATTAACACTAAAAATAACATAAAATATTTATTTTGAATTTTTCAAAAATAGTTATTTCAAATTGTAAAAATTGAAGAAGCTCGATAATTAATTTATATTGTGGAGGTTAAAAATTTTATGTCAACTATCACACCCCAAAAGGGTACCCAAGACGTGGCCGATACCAAGAGACTATTGCTAATCCACAAGCGAACCACTAGGCCTCATCACAACCATTCATTCAATAAATTCTACTAATCAACGGAAGACATAAAAAATATAAATGGGCACATCTATCTAATCTCAAATAATAATATAAACAAAAGGCTAGTAGAAAGAATTAGCTTAGAATCTTAACAATCAACATTTGACTCTAGTCTTTGAAGCCTCCATCACAATCAGGTGATGCCAATGATAGACTCATGACTATGTCAATCAATAATAAAATAATAAATATCTAACTCTAAAGCAAGATGAAAATAACATATGAATCCTCCGAATTGGGGAGGCTCACCAATCAGCTGAATGTCCAAGATCCTCAATGATGCGCTTATGATGATCTCTAATCCTGTATCTGCATCATAAAATCATGCAGCGTTGAGTGCCATCAATACATGGAATATACGGTATGTAAAATAGCTAAATGAAATCAAAACAGGTAGAATAATATGAAACAACAATCAACTCAATATAGAAATCAATTAACATGTCAAATATCTATCTAAAGTAAGAATAAAGAGTAGATAAGTGACCTATCAACCCATGAAACCTCATCAATCGAATCAAACTCATCTTCGAGGGACTCTTCTCAACTCAGAGTACTCAGCTTAAAAAATTTCTGAGAGTTTCTCTTATCTGAAAATAATCATTTATGAGTCAGTAATTGTACAATAATTTTGTTGATATTGCCACATCTGTTCCATACTTTCCAGGTAGGGAAAAAATCGAAACCGTATAGAAAAGTCCAAATGGAGACAACCATCTATAAGTCCTCTATTGATTTCAAGGACTTCTAATAAGAGGGAACCTCATCATAAAGTGATGTGATGGTCCTAATCCTCATCTACGCTCGACTATATAGTTTGACAAGTGTAAGTTGGATTAACTCTTACTCTTTCGGTGATCAATACTCCTCCCATGACTCAATACTCATAAAATAATCCATCCAATCAAATCAATCAAACTATCTCAATCGTCTCATCTCAAGTTAGCCTCGTAGAGGCACTATCATTCAATCAGTCCCATAGAGACTCTAATCATCTCATCCATCACCATCTTAATTATTAGTTCAAGGCTTAGAACAATCATTAGCGAATAATTGAATAGACAATTCATCAGAGTTCATTTGGGAAGATTCATGGACCATCAAATACTATCAATCTAGTATCATTCTCACATTCACAATCACAATCTGTATTAATAATCTCAATAAAGGCTCTAGACTCAATCCCTATATTTATTCATGCATGCTTTAAAAAATAATCGTGTAGGGTGTATTCTCATGAAAAGTAATCACGTCAAGAAAATAAGTTTATGATGATCATCTACGTATGAAAATACATGTAATAAATATAATTCTCAAGAAAATAATCAAGAATCATGTATGTAGACCATGAACTTTCAACTCTCTTCTAAGACCATCTATGGGGCACATGAGAGAACAATCTCATGCTTTTAGTTTAGCCTTACATATCTGGGATGAAGTTTTACCAATCAACCATCAAGAATTTCCTTGAATTCTTCAATCTATACTTCCTCTTCTCCTCTCTCAAGCCCTAGTCTTTCAAGTTTTAGAAAAGGACTTAGAATGGGGTTTAAGACCTTATTTATGCATCAAAATAACCTAATTTAATTGTGTTTTGAGTTTAAGAGGGGTTGAGAATTGATCGAATGTCCCTCAAATTAAAAATAAAAAGTTCACTCAGAAAATGCCAGTCTGCGATTCAGACTGGGCGCGGACATATATAATTTTTTTTCAAAATTTTTCCAAATGAGTTTTCTGATTCCTGTCGAAAAAATAGAAAAAAATAAGTGTATGTCTGCATCTCAGGTGTGTCGCACTTTGGGCGCACACAAATATCGGAATTTGTCTTGGATAAAAAAATTATTTTTCAATCCGATTGCTCTAAAATCGAACAAAACTATTTTTCACTCAATGTTTCATGCTAATTGTATATTCGATCTCAGATTCGCAAATAGAGCATGAAAAGACGCGTTATACGCACATCTCTATTCTAGGGGTATTTCAGACATTTTATCGAGTGTTAGATCATATCCCCCTTGGGATCATTCATCCTTGAATGATGAATATAGGTGGATACCAAGGCACAAATAGACTCAAACTCATCTCAACATTCATATCTATTCATCAATCTCTCGACTCTATCTCAATCATTAATCAACTCTATTCGAACTCAAGAATGGACAATCAACTCACGAAAAGACAATCAATTAGTTAAGGATAAGTGAATTAACTTCAACATTCTCATCATTTGGCATGAATAGGTGTGGATATTTTTGTTTCATCTCTTTCTCAGCTTCCTATATGGCTTCCTCAACAAATTGATTTCTCTATAGGACTTTGGCTGAGGCTATCTCTTTGGTTCTCAACTTGCGAATCTGATGATTAAGGATTTGGACCGATATTTCTTCGTAGGTTAAGTTATCCTTCACTCCAATGGTCTCCATAGGGATCACCAAGTTAGGATCTCCCAAATATTTCTTCAACATCGACATGTGAAACACTGGATGAATTCTGTTTAACTCAAAAAACAATTTTAATTCATAAGCAACCTTCCCAAATCCTCTTCACAATCTGATAAGGTATAATATAGCATGAACTCAATTTACCTTTCTTCCTAAATCTCATGACACCTTTCATAGGTGATACTTTCAAATATACCCAATCATCTACCTTAAACACTAAATCTCTCCTCTTCACATTGGTTTAGGATTTCTAGCGATTCTGTGCAGTCTTCAACCTCTCTTTAGTGGCCTTGACCTTCTCCATTGATTGATGGACAAGATCAGGTACAATCAACTCTACTTCTTCCACATCGAACCATCCAATCGGTGATCTACATCTCCTCCCATACAAAGCTTTATAGGGAGCCATCTGAATGCTTGCATGATAACTATTGTTATATGCAAATTCAATAAATAGTAGGTGATCATCCCAATTTCCTTTGAAATCAAGAACACAGACTCTCAACATATCCTCTAATGTATGAATTGCATACTCTACCTAACCATCTGTCCATGGATGGAAGGTTGTGCTAAAATTTACTTTCGTATCCAATCCTTTTTGGAACGATCTTCAAAATTGGGAGGTGAATTGAGCTCCTCTATCCGAGATAATGGACAAAGGAACTCCATGCAACCTAACAATCTCTTGGATGTACAACTTAGCATATTCCTCTGCGATGTTAGTCATCTTAACTGCTAAGAAGTGAGCCTATTTGGTCATCCTATTCATAATCACCCATATTGAATCATATTTCTTTGAGACCTTGATCGACCAATAATGAAGTCCATATTGATCATCTCCCACTACTATTCAGGAATCTCAAAGTTATAAGCTAATCTACATGGTATTTGATGCTCAACTTTCACTTGCTGACAATTCGGGAACTTTGAAACAAATTCAGTAATATCCCTCTTCATTTCACTCCACCAATAGACTTCTCTCAATTCATGTTACATTTTGGTAGAGCCCGGATGAATGAAATATCTAGTGCTATGAGCTTCAACCATGATTCTATATCGAATATCATCAACATCTGGAACGTACAATCTACTCTAGTATCTCAATACCCCATCTCCCCCTTTGGAGAAGACCATCACTTTCTATTTGTGGATAGCCTCCTTCAATTAGACCCTGATAGGATCTCAATCTTGCTTTTTTTCACCTCTGCCACCAAAGATAAAGCAGACCCATTCTGAATATTAACTCCTCCCTCATCATTCTCCTTAAGTTGAACTCCCAATCGGGCCAATCAATGCTTTTCTTTACGTAGCTCCTTCTTCTCTTCCTCAATATAGGTTGTACTACCCATTGACAACTTACTAAAAGCGTTAACAACAATGTTAGATTTACTTGGATGGTAGATAATGCTCATGTCATTATCCTTGATCAACTCCAACAATCTTCTCTGTCGTAGGTTGAGCTCTTTCTAATTGAAGACATACTACAAGCTCTTCTGGTCAGTGAACACTTCCACATGCACTCCATACAAGTAGTGGCGCCAGATTTAAGTACAAACACCGCCGCTGCCAACTCAAGATCATGGGTTGGATAGTTCCCCTCATTTATCTTAAGTTGTTTGGAAGCATAGGCTATCATTTTCCCTCTCTGCATCAACACACATCCTAATCCAACTCTCAAAGCATCACAATAGATCACAAAGTCTTCCATCCCATCGAGCAAGGTTAGAATTGGTGCAATAGTTAGTCCAGTCTTCAACTCTTGAAAGCTTTTCTCACATTCATCGGACCACTGAAACTTGACCTTTTTCTGAGTCAACTTAGTCAATGGTGCGGATAAGTAGGGAAATCCCTCAACAAATCTGTAGTAGTAGCCTACCAACCCCAAGAAATTTATTATGTCAGTTGGAGAGGTCGATCTGGGCTAGTTCTTAACCTCTTCAATCTCCTCATCATCCACTCGAATCCATCACCGGAGATAATATGGCCTAGGAAAGCCACAAAATTAAGCCAGAATTCACATTTTGAGAATTTTGCATACAACTCATGGTCCTTAAGTATTTGAAGGATAATTCTGAGGTGATTAACATGCTCCATTTCATCCCTTGAATACACCAAAATGTTGTCGATGAACATAATCACAAACATATCGAGGTATGGTATGAATACCCTATTCATCAAATCGATGAAGGCTGCAGGTGCATTCGTCAACCTAAAAGACATGACCGAGAACTCATAATGGCCATATCTAGTCCTAAAGGTTGTCTTTGGAATATCACATTCAACTGATGGTAGCTAGATCTGAGGTCTATGTTTGAGAAACAAGAGGTATCCTGAAGTTAGTCAAACAAATCATCTATCCTTGGAAGAGTATACTTATTCTTTATGGTGACCTTGTTCAGTTGCCTATAGTCAATAAACATTCTGAGAGATCTATCTTTCTTTCACACAAATAGGACAGGGGCACCCCAAGGAGAAACACTCAGCCTTATGAAGCCTTTCTCTAACAAATCTTTCAATTGTTCTTTCAATTCTTTCAAATAAGTAAGGACCATCTCAAAAGGTGCAATTGAGATAGGCTAGGTATCGGGAAAAATATCAATCCAGAAGTCAATCTACCTATCTGGAGAAATTCAGAGTAGATCTATGGGAAACACTTCAAGAAACTCATTCACAATCAGGACTGACTCAAGAGTAGGAGACTCAATATTATCAGATTTACTTCTTACAAGGTGGTAGATATAACCCTTGGCAATCATCTTTTTGGCTCTAAGATAGAATATAAACTTTCCCTTAGGTGCTACGGAATACCCTCCACTCTAGAACCAGTTTATTCTGAAATTGGAACTTAACAGTTCAGGCTCTACAATCAACGGAGGCGTAACAGTCGTGGAGCCAATCAATGCTAAGGATCAAATCAAAATCAGTCATATCTAACTCAATTAGATCAATAATAGTATCCCTATGATGGATGGACACTACACAATCTCTATAGACTCTCTCAGCTCGAATAGACTTACTCACTGGAGTAGAAACATCAAAGGGTTCAAGAAGACTCTCGGCGATTCTATCAAATCTACTGGCCACATAAGCATTACAAAAGATAAGGTGACACCAGGACCCATCAACACATAATAATCAATAACAAAGACTTAAATCATACCCATCACAACATGTGGGGAGCTTTCCTGATCATGTCGATTACCAATGGCATACAAACGATTTGTGGCCCCGCTTGCGCCTGACGTAGTACCTCTCTGATTTCCTTTAGTTGGTAGGGCTGGTGTAGAAGATTGAGCCCCGTCATCCCACTTTGGATAGTCTCTCTATTAGTGATTCACTTGGCAACACTTGTAGTATAGATCACTCCCCTCACTGTATCTCCCTAAGTGCAATTTACCATACTTACCACATGTTGGCTTACCCAGTCAACCTTGAGCCACACTGGCTTGTGAATGAGATCCATGGGCTCCAACATTCTGGGACCTCTAATCATTTTTTACTCTAGGTGCAGGTGCACTAGCAGATGATGGTGTTGGAAATTGGTTTCCACTCCCCTTCTTTCCAACTTCATAGCTGGATGTTTTTGCTTTCTTATTTCTGAACTCCTCTTTATCATGATGCCTCTCCTCACAAGCTTGTTTCTTAAAGGTTATCAATCTCAAAATATACATGTCACTTATGAGCATTGCTCCCCTCCCATCTCTCTTTGGCCCTTTATTCAACATGTCAACAGACATTTCCATCCTCCCCCTCATACCAATAACCATGTCCAGAGCATAGCGAGACAATTGTGTAAACTTCATCCTATAGTTTTGCACAGTCATAGAGCCCTGTTTCAAGTTCAAGAACTCTCTTACCTTTGCCTCTCTTTGCTCCCTTGGGAAGAAGCGCCCCAATAAGGCTTCCTCGAACATAACCCAAGTTGGCATGGAGGCATGTCTCCTCTACTATTCTTCCACTGGTCGGCCCAAGTCGGCATAGGGGCATCCTCTCCTCTACCCTTCTTCTACTGGTCGAAGCACACTCTAGCCATACCCTTTTGTTGATAAGCAACTAGTTTCACTCTGTCAACATCAGCTACATGCACCGCTTGGAACACTTTCTGAAGCTCCTCCACATAGTTCTCAGGATCCTCAATGGATGCAGACCCTGTGAACTCAGGCGGATTAATCCTAAAGAATTCTCAATCTACAGAAGTGTCATAGGCATCCTATCGGTCCACTCCTTGTCTCACAGTAGGTGCTGTGACAGTGTGTGTTAGAGTTTGAATAACCTAGCAAAGCTCAGCATTAGAGACTTCATCTTGCGGAGGCTATGCAGCAGGGACAGCAGGTTCCATGAGCTCCTCATGTCCTTGAGGCTCAGGTTGGTTAACATATTATCTGGTGAGGTGTCTTATACCTTTGACAACTCTTTTTGGAGGTATGATCACAAATTCTCCAATGTGCAAAGCACGAATTAGAAGAGAACTTTCATAGAGCATAACTCTATAGCACGAGTTAGAACATGAATGAAAGGAAACAATTCTTAATGTTCTATAGCCTCCTGCTTATCAAGTGTGGTCGAGAACACACCTATAAACAAGAATCTACTAGACACGGCTTAATAGACTCCCTAGGACAATTAAACTTGTACTCTTATACCAAGTTTATCACACCCCCAAGAGGGTACCCAAGACATGGCCAACACCCAGAATTGCTAGTCCCCAAGCGAACCGTTTGGCCTCATCATAACTGTTCATTTAATAAATTCTACTAATTAGCGGAAGATATAAAGAATATAAATGGGCACATCTATCCAATGTCAAATAATAATATAAATGAAAGTCTAGTAGAAAGAACTAGCTCATAATTTTAACAATCAACATTCGACTCTAGTCTATGAAGTCTCTATCACAATCAGGTGGTGCCAATGACAGACTCATGGCTACCTCAATCAGTAATAAGCTAATAATTGTCAAATTCTAAAGCAAGATGAAATAGTATAAGAATCCTCTAAAGTAAGGGAGACTCAACAATTAGCTGAAAGTCCAAGATCCTCAATAGTACTCTTATTGATGATCTCTAATCCCTATATTTACATCATAAAATGATGCAGCGCTGAGTGGTGACAGAATAATATGAAACAACAATCAACTCAATATAAAAATCAATCAATATTTTAAATATCTATCTAACGCAAGAATAAAGCGTAGACAAATGACCCATCAACCCATTCAACTTCATCAATCAAATCAGACTCATCTTAAAGGGACCCATCTCAACTCATCTCATCTCAACTCAAGAGTACTCAGTTTGGAGACTTTCTGGGAGTTTCTTCTATCCAGGAACAATCACTTATTGAGCTAGTAATTGTATAACAATCTCGCTGATGTTGCCACAATCTTTTCATACTTGCTAGGTAAGGAACGAATCAGAACCATATGGAGAAATCTAAATGGAGACTGCCATCTATAAGTTTTCTATGGAATTTAGGGATTTATGATTAGAGGGAACCCTATCATAACATAATGTGATGCTCTTAATCCTCAACTACACTTGGCTATGTTGTTTGACGAGTGCGAGTTGGATCAATTATTACTCTTTCGATCCTCGATACTCCTCACATGGCTCAATGCTCATAAAACAATCTATCCAATCAAACTATCTCAATCATCTCATCTTAAATCAACCTCATAGAGGCACTATCATTCAATCAGTCTCATAGAGACTCTAATCATCTCATGCATCACCATCTCAATCATTCATTCAAGGCTTAGAACAATTATTAGGGAATAATCGCATAAATAATTCATTAGAGTTCATTTGGGAAGATTCATGGACCATCAAATACAATCAATCTGTCATCATTCTCATATTCATAATCACAATCTCTATCAAGGCTCTAGACTCAATCGCTATCTTTATTCATGTGTGCTTTAAAAAATAATCATGAAGGGATTATTCTCATGAAAAGTAATAACTTCAAAAAAAATAAGTTTATGATGATCATCAATATATGAAAATACATGTAATAAATATAATTATCAAGAAAATAATCAAGAATCATGTATGTAGACTTATGAACTTTCAACTCTCTTTTAAGACCATCTATAGGGCACATGAGAGAATAATCTCATGCTTTTAGTTTAGCCTTACATACCTGAAATGAAGCTTTACCAATCAACCATAAAACATTTCCTTGAATTCTTCATTCTGTGCTTCCCTCTTCTCCTCTCTCAAGCCCTAGTCTTTCAAGTGTTAAGAAAAAGACATAGAATGAGATTTAAGACCCTATTTGTGCATCAAAATAATCCAATTTGATCGTATTTTGAGTTTAGGAGGGGTTGGAAATTGGCCAGGATGCCCCTCAAATTAAAAAGAAAAAGTTCACTCAGAAAATGCCTAGTCCGTGACGCGAATTGGGTGTGGATATGTATATTTTTTGTCCCCAAATTTTTTCAAATGAGTTTTCTAATTCTTATAAAAAAAACTAAAAATGAATAAGTATAGGTCCACGTCCCAGGTGCATCACGCCTTGGGTGCGCACAGACACTGGAATTCGTCTCGGATCAAAAAATAATTTTTTGATCTGATTGCTCTAAAATTTGAACATGATCATTTTTTCACTTAATTTTTCATGCTGATTGCATATTTGGTCTCGAATTCATAATTGGTACATGGAAAGACACGTTATGCTCACATCTCTATTTTAAGGATATTTTGGTAATTTTATCAAGTATTAACACTTGTTCCTTTCTTTGTATAGGGTCAAGGAAAGAGATCCTAGACAAAGAAATTTGACAAATTCAATTTTAGCCAACTACATCTTCATCTTTTGAAAGGTTTTTGGTATGAACTTTAGGAGATTATGGTCAAACCTCGATAGTAGATTTCCTACATATCTTAGATAACATGAAAATTAAGCCACTTGTAGTTTAATATGCTTGATTTGACACATAATTATGAAAGAATTCAAAATCTATCTCAGAGTCGATTTATGGAGAGATCAAAAAGCTTAGGAATAACATGAAGCAAAGTTAGAGTACAGTAAAGTTTTCAATACTAAGCTCACATACATAATCCTAACATGGGAATCAAACTACTTGCAATTTGAGATGATCTGTTGAAAAAGAAATCTTGTTATGCTAAGATAACCTTCGATTGGAAGGAATGACAAGTAAATTGAGATGAAAAAGAGGCTTTCAACCTCTTAGTAATGAATATGGTACATTTCACACCCATAAGTAAGAACTTACATAGATATAATTTTCAAAGCTCATGGTATTTGTCACTTGGATTGGAAAGATTGCCTCCATTGAGAGTTAAAATTTCATTAGATACGAAACTGAAATTGACAAACCCAAAGAAATACCACGAACCTTCTGATAGAGGTGTAGCTGGATTGTGGTGGAAGTCACTCGTCAGCTCACGTCTAAAGAGTTTGACATTTCTTTTTAGACTATGTCGTAGTTCGCTGCTAAGAAAAAGTTTCACATTGTGTTGTATCTTTTTTTATGTCATTCGCACCTGTGGTTTGTTTGAGAATTTGTCCTTATATATGCTTATAATAGAACTAAGATGAAAGTTTTTAGTGAAAACTATAAATTAAATAGAGGAATGATATCTTTTACCATATTCAACACATATTTTTCTCTTTGATGTGATAGATAATAAATCAATATAATGCAACACGATGATGACCTTCTTGATAATGTAATATAAGGATAATGATAATGATAATGATGATTCTGCATTGGTAGGATGTTGAAATTTTGTTGATAGGTTGATACTGCTTCATTGATAGGATAATGATGCTCTATTGATAAGATGATGATATTATCTCCTTTGATAACATGACGTGAATGTCCATCTGGGTAGTTAAGACTATGTAATTTTCACAAATGAAGATAATGTTCTTCTTGGTAATGAATGATGATGTCTCTCTTGGAAATATGATGAATATGATGGCCCGCTTGGTGATGACACGGTGATGGCGACCCTTTTGGTGATGAGATGAATGATGTCCCTTTTGGCAAGACATAGAAAAGATGGCCCTCTCAGCATTATATGAATACGGTGGTCCTTTTGGAAATTTGCGCATATGATGACCCTCTTGGAAACTTGAGTATATAATGGTCCTTTTAACAATGATATAAAAATATCTTCCTTGGAAATATGACGAATGTAATGGCCCTCACAGCGATGAGATGGAAATGATAGACTTTCGATGATAAGAATGTAATGGCCCTTTTGGCAATAAGATAAAAATGATAGCCATCTTGGCAACAATATGAATGTGATTATACTCTTGGTAATGAGATGAAAATAGTGGCCTTCTTGGTGATGAACGAATGTAATGGCCTTCTTGGTAATGAACAAATGTGATGGTCCTCCAGACAATAATACTAATGTGATGGCCCTCTTGAAAATGAGATGAAAATGATGCTCTCTTGTCAATGAGAATGTAATGACCCTCTTGGCAATGAGATGAATGATGTCCTTTTAGAAACTTAAATGTGTAATGGCACTCTCAGCAACTTAAATTTGAACATAAAATGGCTATCTGGACAATTTGAATATGAAAGGGCCCTCTTGGCAATTTGAAAACACAATGGCCCTTTAGGTGAACTAAATATACAATGGCCCGCTTGGCGACTTGATCATGAAATGACCCTCTTGTAAACTTAAATATGAAATGACTCTCTTGGAAATTTGAAAACCCAATGGCCTACTCAGCAAATTAAAAATGCAATGTTCCTCTCGGCAACTTAAATATGCAATGGCCTTTTTGACAACTTGAGCTTGAACATGAAATGGTCCTCTCGGCAATTTGAATATGGAATGGCCTTCTCTGTAATGAAATGCTCTTCTTAATGATAAGATGAGTGATGGTGTCTTCTTTAGAACAGTGGTATGTTCATTATAGCTTTCATCCTGCTGGAAGTTTGAATAAGGTAACATGGATTGTATCTAGACGTGCTTTCTTGATTTGTTTTGAATTTTTGATTGTTTGCTCTTTGTCTTGTTATTTCGAGTTGATCACTCTTTGTGTTGTTATCTTTGGTTGATTACTCTGATCTTTTACTTCTTGATAGCACAAGACAAAACTTCATTTTATGCAAAATATTAAGACACACATGGAAAGCTATTATAAAAAATTTATGTTTTGAAAAATAACTTTGATAAAAATTACTATCAAGTCTTGTGTCATGTCACATAAAGTATAGATTGAATTATTTGGTTCAAAGCTTCTGTATCTCTGCTAGCTAATTTGGGAGTTTTGAGAGCTCCTTTAAGCGAGCGAAGTCTGACATAGCTTTCCCGAAGTTTGGCATGGCTACAAAGTGTTGTAGTTGACTCTGAATTTCAAAGGTACAGGAGAGTTTGTCCCATACTTCAAACTTTTGACAATGTTGGGGATCACTAGAAGTTAGCTGCAAACTTCTAATCATGCTGGGGATCTTCAAAGTTATCTATAGGCTTGTGGTAACACATGATGAAACTTTTTAGGTCATCCTCAAAATTTTTGTACCAGTTAAATATTTGGATGAATTACAAGCTTGTTAAAAGAGTCTTGAGGAATTTTTGAGATTTTCTCAAACATTCTGTGCCAATTAAAATTTTTTATTTCAACTCTAACTTGTTGGGAATGCACCTCTTTGTGGAGAACTTTTGAGTTCTTCTAAAAAATTCTATCCCAGTTACATATACTAGTATGATCTCCAATCTTGACTTGTTGGGGATGAGCTTTCTTGTTGAGAATTTTTGAGTTTTGCTCAAAACTTCTATCCCACTTTTCTTTATGGGAGCACGACCAAGCCATTGTGGAACCTACGTATCCTATTGAGGCATAAATTATGTCAAACATAATTTACCTTCTTCGGAGATAGAGAAAAATATAAATTTTAACAAGAAGATGATCGAGGTCGACATAGGCCGCCTACGTATCTCATTCTTGATGATTCAAGTCAGATGTAGTTTATTCAAGGAATATATTGAAGATTTATAAAAGGGTGATCGAAACTGACATAGGCTACCTACGTATCTCATTCTTAAGAATTCAGGTCAGACGTAGTTTATTACAAAGAGGGATTATCTGATAACAAACGTAGAAGTGATTACAAACAAACGTAATTACAGGAAAAAAGAGATAAAGAAAATCCTGAATCTCTAGACATAATGTCTTATGATAGCATCTGAGTTGATCGACAATGTCTATGTTAAGTCCTAACATATCGTCATATGGATAGATAAATATATCATTGTACTATTTTGAGCAAATTGATGAGATCTCTCTTTCGAGCCTCTATCAAATGAATACTGATTTTAACTTCTGTGGTGCTTTTGTCTTCTCTCAGATTCACAGTTTCAAGCTAGCTTATCCTAATTCCAAATTGTTTCAATTTTGGCAAATGACTTGGATATCATGGTCTCTTTATCATACTCTTCGAACACTTCATTAATATTCACCTTATTTTGTTCATTCAGCTTGTGACATGACATAAGTAGATTATTTTACTAAATTCATAAATAAACATTATTAGATAGCAAAATTAAAGCGAGTAAAGTTAACTTTCACAATAAATGAAAAGCTTTCATTTGAAAGAAAGAAAGAAAAGAGAAGCTTTGGCATAGCCATAGGACAATTTGTTTTTTCAAAAATTAAGAGAGCATTAAAAGCAAAACAAGGTAAAATGATATAAAAGGTAGGCCTTGAGCCTCTTTCTACTACCACTGGTTTTAGAAATAATATAAAAATTACCTTTATCTATCAAAATGAGTGAAGAATCAAGAGTAGAGTGGATGTCTAATTAGTCATTTGCTCCTTCGACTCTTCATAATGTCTTGATCAATGCATCATCATCATCTTTGAACAAATTCTAAATTCTTTCTCCTAGACCATTGTCCTTGTCATGATATCGCACTAGCAAAGACTGATGCAAGTGAGACAATGATTATGGCAAAGTGCGATCGACCTTATTCTTGTTTTGACTCTTCTGAAGCATCAAAGTAAGAAACTTGGTAGGGTACCATGATCACAAATGCAGATTTCTCTATTTTTCTTAAAGAGGCTATAACTTTCTCATAACAATCAAAGTTTGTGGTGATTATAGCTTTATCCATACACCAGTCTTCATTGATTTCCATCATATTGATAGTCACCCCCTCATGATTAGTTAGGAGATTAACATTGACATTAGGAGTAATAGTTTGAAGAGTGATGACCTTTTGATTAATCATGTCTTGAGTTTTATACTTCAAGTTAATGCAATTCTCGATAGTACGTCCAACACCTCCCAATTAATAAGCAAAATAAAGATTGGACGTATAAAATATAGAATTGACATTGATGCTTTTTCGTTCAATAGTTTGTACTAGACTAACTTCTTTCAATCTCTCATAAAGTTTGGTTAAACTTTAACCAAAGGAGTAAAGACTTGAGAAGTTTTCTTCACAAAATTTGTACAAATAATATTATAATTATTTCTTGAAGATAGAGGCACTTGATAGTAGTTTGGAGGATTTTAGAAAGTAGGTGCTGACATTTAGAATTCTGGATAATGTGGAGCTCGATAGCTTGGAGGGGTATTTCGATAATTTAGCAATGAAGCTTGGTAATTTAGAGGGATATTTTGGTAATTTGACCATAGATCTTGGACATTTAGAAGGAAACTTCGGTAATTTGGCTATGGAGCTTGAACATTCGATTAGACAAAGAAAATTGGGTAGGGATTTTGTGGAGCTTGGGAGTAGGTATTGAATAATGAATGCTTTGGACTATCGAATCTGTCATGTTTTGATCTTTGGTCAAATTAAATGGAGAAAACATCTTCCCTCTTCCTCCTCAATAGTCTTGCATATTTAGGTCAAGTAACCATGCGGATGATCTTTCCTGTCTCAAGATCATACTCGATAGTTTCATCAACTTTGACTATTTCACCAAACTTTGCTCTTGTAATGATTAACATCTTATCAAAGTACTCTGACACTTAAATGCGCAAAAAAATTTTATAATCTCTTCCTTGATCTTGAGAGGCCTAACCTTTGTGGCCACTTTCCTCCAATGATAAGCATATTATCAGTAGTTTTCAATAGACTTATATTTGATTATCTACAAAGAGTATTAATCAGGAATGTGTAAGAAAATCTCTCGATGAAGTCACTGACCAAAGCATTCCAACTCAACTATTGTTCTATTTCTCGAGAAGTAAACTAATCCAAATGTTCTCCACTTAGACTTTGACTAAAGTGCTTCACTAATATAGCCACATTTTTCTCAACTCCTGTGAGTTGGTCATAGTAAGCTTTAAAATGAAATAAGGAATTGGAGCCATCCCCGCTAAAAGTGTCGAATTTTGGCAGTTTGAATCCTTTTAGGAAGTCTAAATCTAAATAAGTGTACAAATCTTCAAAATTCAACCTTATAGTGTCTGGGTTACTATAGTACTCCTTTATTGCTTCTGCAATCTTTTTTCTCATGTTTTGCTTAATTATTTTCTCTTTGTTCCTCCATTTTTTCTCCTTCTCCTCATAAGTATTGGATTCAAAATATGTGATGAGGGGAAGGTTGTAATAGCCTTGTAGGTTATTATTGAACTTATCTATAAAAATTACTATATTTCATTTTCGTAAGTTGCTTTAAACCTATTTTAAACTATCTATGTGGTTGAAACTAAAATTTTGAGTTTTAAAAGTGGAAAAATATGAGTTTTGACTTTTTAGAAAGCTTATGTTGTTTAAAAAGTGAGTGTTTGTACTATTCTAAACTTTGGGTGTCAGATCAGAAATCGATCAACTCCATTAGCTTTGGAATATCGAATCTAATCTAGGAGAAGTTACAGAACTAGATTTGGAGTTTAAACAAACATTTTGGATCCACATCTTGCATTTTTTAGTTGTTTCCAAAGCTAAAGTTTGACTTTGATTAACATTCAGAGCTCAAAGTTCATATCAAAATTCTGATAGTTCTAGTAGTTTCTAATGGTGAAACTAATGCTAGAAATGTTCTAGTCATAATTTTTAGAGTTTTTGAAGAGAGTTTTGGTAGATTGAGTTTTAAACTAGTTTATTAGAGTTGCATTGGTAACTGTGTCAAGGAGACCTCAAAATCAAATTCTGATAATTTCATTGAGTTTAGACTGCCATTTCAGGTATGGATACATATTTGATTTGTGAAATTTGGATTTCATATAAATTTAGATGGTTCGTTCCGAGTATTTCCCATAGTTGTGTTTTGTTGTATCTGGTGCAAACATCTTTCTTCTTTGTGTTCGCGGACATTTAGGTTTTCCTACACTCCACGTTTATGGAGGGTCACCAGTTCTCGATCCGTGTTTGCAGATGGTCCCACTGCATTCGCGGAGTTCTTCCAACTGTTACACTTTGTGTTCGTGGAGTAATCATTACTTGTATTAGTTTTAAAAATGTCAAAACCCCATTTTTACATATTTTCAATATTTCAAGCTTTTTGTAGCGATTTTGTGATGAATCTTTTTGTGAAAATCTTTTGGGTTAGTATTTTTATCATCATTTTGATTAATTTTCATCTCTTTTATCTTGATTTTGTCTTGAATTTCATGATTTTGGATGTGTAAAATTGAGATTTTCATGGTTTTAAATTGAAACTTTAATTGATGATTTCTCATTTGATTTCAGCTCAATTTTAGTGAAATTTTCATCCATGAACTGCTCTTCTCGCATCGAATCATAATTTTTTTTCAATTTTCAGATTCTAGAACTTCAAATTTAAGCCCTAATTTTACCCCTAAGCTCACTTCGTGCCAATATGGATATCAAAATTCATATATTCATGCGTACTATCTATTTTGATAGAGATTAGATAATTTGGAGATCATTTGGAGGCTTGGATTGATTTAAAGTTTTGTTCAAGTACGGTTTAAGCATTGAGGTAGGCTCAACTAACCCTTTTAGGATTGAATTTCAATCATTGGACATGTTTATACGATAATTGCAAGATTTAGGTTGTTCTTGAGTAATCAGGTTGATATGTTGGTATTTTGGAAATTGCAATATTGTTTATGTTAGAATTGGAGTAAATTATGATATTGTTGGTAAATTGAGTTGTACTTTTGAGGTTTGAGATAATTTGGATGTTATTGTGATAGTATGAAATTTGCGATATCATTTGGAAAGTTTTTTGGTAAATCAATGATATTGGTGATATTTTGAGAATCATGTGCATAAATTGGGACTTGTGAAGTCCGGTATTATTTGTATATTTGGTTATTGATGAGAGTATGATAATTTAAGATATATTGATAACTTATGGTACAATTGTGACTCTTGTGCTATTTCCTTGGTTCTATGACAATTATTTATTGGTAATCTTATTATGTTGGTTTTATATATCTTGATATTATGGCATTGGCATGCATTCATCTCATATTGCATTTGAACCACCCCTTGACTACACTGAGATAGCAAGGTTGAGATACTATACCATTTTTTATAAAACCCCATGAGTATGTTGAGGTAGCAAGGGTGAGACGTACCACTTTTTAAGATATTGTACCACCTCTTCTAAAACTCCTTGACCATGCTGAGGTGGGAAGGGAGGAATTGTACCACTTTTAAAACTTTTTGACCAGTGGAGGTAGCAAGGCTGAGATATTATAATACTTGAGAGATTTCTGTACATGGTCTGCGAGGCCTCGGGGTTCTATCTAGTAACTTTAGCTTGATAGATGTGTACACTAACTGTGGGACAATCGTAATACCATTCCACACACATGCGTTGCAGGTGACAGAATTCTTCGTTATTACATACATGTTCTATTTCTGTTACAGAGTCTATTGAACCTACTAGGTATATTTTAGTGTACTCAAACCTACTTTGTTTTCTTCCTGCAAATTGAGAACAGAGACTACCCTGCAGATCAAGCATAGTGATCCCCACAGGGTAGTTTATCTTATTCCATCAGAGTATTCCATTACCAAATTCAGCGGTGAGGCTCAAACTTCGAGTCACCATTGCTTCTTTGAGATTTCCATTTTGTTGGCATCTGTACTGAACTTTGTATCCTTTCAAACAGTGTTATATTTACTATTTTGTACTACTTTAGATGCTCTTGTACTCATGACTTCAGGTTTTAGAATTTTGTATTAAATGTTGTTGTTGCTTTTGCTTTAGTTTACTTTCTTTAGTCACTATCTGATTTTGGATCATGATAAAGGTATGATTCTGATAGTGTTGAAATATGAAAAATGGCTTTTTGGGGTACGAGTTGAGTAGTTGGTGGATGTTGAGCATTTGGATCAGGATTTTGATACATAGATGAATATATTTGAGGATTGTTAGAATTTAGATTTTTTAGAGGAGGCATTGTTTGGTGTGAAGTGTTGGCATAATGTAGGTTAGGAGTGGTTAAATCAATGGTCGGAGTATTTTGGACAGTAATAACGATCGTATCATTTAGGGCATCCTTGATAGTTGAATTCGAAGGAGGAAAATGAAGTGGAGACCTTTCGTCGTCTGGAATAGGAGTGTTAGTGACAATGACTAGATTCACCACATACTTGGTCTTTTGTATCTCAGCCCTCATTTCAGCAATTTGTTGTTTCAGCTATATAATTAATTTATTTTGTTAAGCAATGATAGGATCCATTACAGTAACTTTGGTTAAATCGATGCCCTATCATTTTCTTTTTGCCTTTCAACAGACTTTGATTGGGGGAGGAATTTTTGAAATTCTTAGACCTCATAAAGTATGGATGTCCAATCATTTTTTTTTACACAAATCAATTCCAATTACCTTTCGCATGAAAAATAGCTCAAAAGATAAATGCGTCAATCCGTTTTCATAATAAATAATGCAAAATATCAACAAAAAAGTAAAAACATAATACTTGCTTTAATTGAAGATATACTAGCCCACGGATATATGAAAATGACTAAATAGGCAAAAATATTGCCTATTTAATTTGAGGTTTATGAATCAGAGAGACTTTTTGGCGATGTTTCTTTGCGTCTTCTAAAATTGATAATTTTCTTGCAAGGATGAAGGAGAAAAATCAATAAACTTTTCAAAATAGGTGCCGAGCCTTAGAAAGCTGCCTATGTATCTCACTAAGGAAAAATCGGGCTATACATAGTTCAACTAACTTAATTTTTTTAAAAAAAAATTGAAATTACAAATTCACCTCTTATCATATTAAAGAGTAAGATTTTAAAATTTTGAGAGTGAAGTTTGAATTTTATTTAGAAACTCAAGACTTAAAGATTGTTTAGACGAACTTTTAGTAGTGAATTAATTTATGTCCGAGGGGTTCTAAATACTTTTGAAATAAGTGGACTAGAATATCTTCGAATAAGGCTATATTCGCATAAACAATTATAAAATATAGCACGTAAATAGTTGCTGCTCATCCTAAATAGATACGTCGCCCTTTTGTGCCAAGGGTAGCCCTAACTATTTGAAGGATGTATTATGCAATTTGAAATGTTTCATTGCTCTAAAAAATATATTATACAAACTTCATGAATAAATTGAATGAAGATACAAAAATAAGTCTCACGCAGGGGAACAACCCTAAGCTAATCCTTCGTGAAAGATCTCTTCTTCTTCGACTTCTCAGTGTCTTCGATCATCTTTGGATGAATTACTACCTCGTGAAGATTTTTCTTTGACTAAACTAAGCTTTTAAAAGAGATTCCCAACCCGAGGGATAATATTTTGCCAAAAATATATACATCTTCAAATATAAACACATAAGCATGATCGTCTTATTAGCAATGGGTCAAATAGGCTCATGGCGAGCTACTAATGGGCTCATACCCCTTAGGTATTGGGTCGGCCTGGGAAAATTATCCTAAAAGGATTTTGATTTTGCTATATCCTAAGTGTCTAAGAGTGGATTTGAAAAGACTGTGGACCAGACGGACAACCTGAGTTGAAAATTATGACAACCGTTGGACGTATCACAAACCAATAAATTATCATTTTTTCGAAAAGAGTTAAGTATTTGAAAGCCTAGCTGCGGGTTCGCAAAAACTATCCTTTCAAATACACAAGATTATTAGGAATATGGCATAAAATACCATGACAATTGAATATTGAATTTAAACAAATAAAGCACATATACAAAAAAAATAAAGTTATGAATCATTATATTCTCGAATAGTTAGTCAAACAAGTTAAATCTAACGGTTGGAACCTAACTAATAAATCCCCAACGAAGTCGTCATTTCTGTTAATTGGGAAAAGGGGACATTATAGAAAAAATTAGTTTAAAACTTAATTAATTTGAAGGAAAAAATTAATTTTTTGAAAAATAAGAGAGTTGCCACTTATTTTTTTAAATAGAAATTAAGAAAACTTAATTTTTAAGATTTAACAGAAAAATCCTATAAATTTGGAGAAAATTGGTAAGGTTTCAAATGTCCATTTTGAGAAGACTTTATCATTCAAAATGATCACTAACACTCAATTGTCCCGCAATTAAACTTAATTTTGACTAACTTTTGCAAAATTATTAGAATATGATAAGACACTTAAAACTAATTACAATAAATTCTTAAAAAAAATAACTTTGATAAAATTTAACCAAGTAAAGAAATTTAAGAATTATTTTGAGAAACTCTTGAACATTCAAATGAACAAAGATTTTCAAGTAAAAGAACTAATTTGAAGAAAAAGAAATTGACTTGGAATAAGAGGAATACTTTTTGACAAGAAAAATAATAAATAGCCTAGATATTATAAAAAAAATGAAAAGAGCGACATTTGTCAAAATTTAATTTAAAGATGACTTGAAATTTAAAGAAAATATTTTGAGAAGAGATTAACAACTTGATCGTTTTGAATAATATTAAATTGTCAAAAGTGACTAAGTATTAAATGTATGAAATCATTTAAATAATGAATTAACCTAAAATTATTTATCTTTAGGAATTTAATTAAGTTAAATTAAACAAATAAAGTTAGAGCTCAAATAGGAACAAATAAATAAATAACACAAATAAAAGAGAGTTAAAGAGTATGGGCTTTTGCCCATTTTCATCAAAAAGGCTGTTGTTGCAATTGAGTTTTTGACAACCCATTTTTACCAGTGTATATCATGGTTGCATATCAATGGGTAACCAATGTATACTGGTGTACACAACCCAAATATGTACTTTTGATTCTTTTAACTTGTATGTGGCGCTATCTCCAACAGGACGAACCAGAATAATGTTAGTGCCTTCATGGCAAAACGAAATGCAAATGGGAAAGGAAAGCCTATTTTGGGATTTCGAGATGATTTCACATGGAACACAAAATTACTCGCATAAGAAACAATTCTATATACTGTAACATATGAATTTAAATAAAATAAAGAGAGATGTTATTGCTAGTAAGCAATACAGACCATAACTACTCAACCTAACCTTTAAAATTTCAAAGAAGACCAAGTGATCTTAAACATGCAAAACATTCAAACAATTTATAGAATGTGACCAATAAATTTCAAGACTACTACTTCACCATGTAGACAAACACCATAAAAGTTATGCCAAGTAAACATGTTTTCACAAAAACCAAAAGAATGCAAGTAGTGCACATGATGATTTCCAACCTATACGTATTATAATTATTACTTCACTTCAACTCTATTTTCAAACCCAATTTTAGGTTACCAACACATTTTAGGAAATTTAAATCATTACAAGATCATGCTTGACTGATATACAACATAAGCTCCCTGGATGCATTTAGAAGTATAGTTGCAAATCAATTAGGAATTAGAAGAAGAAGATCTCACAACTAATGAAGTGCCAAATAAATATCACTAATCTGGATTTAAATGTTGTAAAATAGCTTATGACTTATCGCCAAGGAAAAACACAAATAGTAATTTCATGAGCTACAAAGAGAGACTAAAGAAGGGAAATGATATCAATACCCAATACATGATAAGCTCCTGGCAACCTAATTTGATAAACTAACAAATAACCCATGATAAGCCATCTTAAGAGTTTAAACAGAGAGATATTAGTCATGCTATAACTATGCCCGAACTAGTTTAAACAGAAGGGAAATTGCACTACAACAGAGAACTAGCCCTCCAAACACAATATGAAGGATAGATTTTAAATAGTGAGACAACATATATATTATCTTTATGTGCAAAAATCAATGGTTAACACAATGCTTAGCCACGAAGGTTCAAACCAAACCAATTGACAAAAACTTTAGAGTTAGCAATGATATAGACTTGAATACATGATAGTATTGAACTGGAAACACTAAAATATGTCAAACAAAATGTTACAACATTTCAAACAAAATGAACAAGCTTATGCTGGTATAAAATGGAACAAATTTGAAATCTCAATGCTATGATTTGAGGCTTCTACTTAAACCAAAAACAAATCGCGCCATATGAAATTAAATTAAAGCCATTTGAACAACATTCCAGCATCTTAGATTACAACAAGGAAAATATTTGTAAAGAAATCATCATCACCCAAGCAAAACGAAGCTTAATACATGATTCTTGAAACGAAATGCAACAAAGATAAGCTATTACCTTTAGAGGGGTAGCGAACTGGAAGTTGACGAGCTAATAAAAAACATGATTCTACCCTGCACAAATGAGTACCAATGAAAGGTCAGGTGAACTAAAGAAAGCCTAAGAAAATCTCGATTCAAACCTTCGTAGTTGCAAGAATACTCTGCTTAACTTCTTTTTCAGCTTTCATTGTTGCCTAATTTTATGAGAAAATCCATAGCAACCATCTGTGTTTTTCAGTCCTCAAAATCCATCCCCAATAGTGAATGATAAAAGAGAAATTTATACGGAAATAAGGGTTGAATTTTGGGGGGAAATTGGATCAGAATCTTGAGAAAAATTCCAATTTCAAATTCAAATTTTGGATAAGAGATAAGAATATACCAGTTATTGAAAAACCCCCCAACGAATCAACAAAGGTAGCCGTCTATTACACCCGGTAAAATCATCAAAACATCTTCTAGAGAGATTGCTTGTATAGCACATCATCCCAAATCTTTTTGAGAAATATGAGACCGAAATTATGATCAGTATGATAAATTATGTGAAAAAACGGTCTTGGTTGAATTTTAGATCAACAAGATCAAAAGATAATTTTTTGAAGCAAAAGCGTAATTCTAATTGAGTGCGCGACACCTCTGTGTCGCAGACCTGTCATGCATTTGCACTTAATTGGGGTTATATTATTTTTGTTAGGGTTAGAAATTGGATCAAAAAATATTCATAAAAAAGAACTGTGTGGGACTAGATTCGCGTTGCTGACTGGGTCCATCATTGTACAAAATTTTTAATTTTAGTAAGGGCATTTCAGACTTTTTGTCACCCTCCTAAACTTAACCCACAACCAAAATAGATCATTTTCAGTCTGGAAAGAGTTTTCTAAACCCATTATTAAGCCGTTACACATTCTAACCTGACTTTGAGTGAAGAAGAGGAGAAAGAGCTGGGTTTCTAGGATTTCAAGTCAGAATCTTTCTAGGCTGATTGCCTGTCTTTATCCCTGGAATGTAAGACTAAACTAAAGCATGAAACTATTTTTCCATGTGCCCCCAATAATGGTAATAGAACAATGATGAAAGTATTGAGTCTCCGTGCGTGTTTCTTTGAAAGTTTTTTAGTAAACTATATATTCTATGTATTTTACATACTTGATGATTATCATGAACTTGATCTACTAAACAAATATTTTTACATAAGTTATTTCATAAACCCTAAATGTTAATTGATAAAAGATTGCATGAATGAATATAGGGATTGAGTCTAGACCTTAACAACATGATTGTGATTGTGGTTGTGATTGAGCATGATGATGTTGATAGTTATTGATGGTCTTGAAACGCTTCACAATTGAACTTAAATGATTGGTGTAAAATTGATAGTTTTATTCACGATTGTCTAAATCCCTCCGGAAAGATGTGATTGATAACTAATTGGATAGTTGATAGGCTAAAAGGCTCAATTATGATAGATTGATAAGAGTCCTTAAGAGACTCATTGATTGCATTGATTATTTTATGAGCATTGAGTCTTGAGAGGAGTATTGAGCACCAAATTGAGTGAGAGTAAGTCTAACTCAAACTTAATAACTATGTTGCCAAATGTAGAAGTGGATTGAATCAGTTAAATCTAGAATATTTCCCTATTTTTATAGTATTGAAAGAATAGGACTTGATTTGATTGTTGTATCCATGATTGGACGAGTTTTTCTTTACCTTGGCAAGGTATTGAATAGACTAGAAATAAGCCAGTTTGTTGCACTATCGCTGCCTCATAAGTAGTCATTGTTGGACTTGAGAAACTCCCAAATGGCTCTCGATAGTAATCTAATTAGACTGGATTGAATGGTTACCCTTCTTTCATAATTTGAATCGTGCTATAGAGTTGGACTATATGAAAACCGGCCATGAGGTAAGGAAGAGAGGAAATATGAATGATAACTTCTGGGCCAGGACTTTCATTTGCCAGTGCGCCTGCACCCAGGACTATGACTATAGGTCCCAAAATTTAGAGCCCAGGGATCTCAGTCACAAGCAAGTGTGGCTCAAGAAAGTGTAAAGGGTTGAGAGTAATTCTGGAGAAAAAATGCTTGTCCGTGGATAGTGTGAGTGATAGATACCTTGAAGTTTATGATACTATTGGGTACCATCGGTTCTAACAATTGACTAAACCCCATGATTCGTGTGTCCCTACCTTGGTGAGAGAGTTCTATAAAGCTTATGATAGTTTGCCTCCTATGAGCAGAGATAGAGCAAAGATGATCTACAAGCCGATAGATGTTGTTGAAGTCTAGGGGAAAATGGTACTGTTTAATGAGACTAACATCAATGACCTCTTAAAGTGTTCAATATGGGATCGTCATTCACTGGTAGATAAAAATGAGCACAATACTTTGAAAGATTTGAAGGGGTGGTTGGCTTTATTGTTATGTAATGTTACATCCCCATGGCTTGTAGAAGGAGCCATTATTAAGAAGAAAGATCTGAATATCCTAGCTTGATAAAATGAGTCAATCCTAAGGCACCCTAAGGCCACTTTGGTTGGTTACATTATAGACAAGCAAAAATTAATTTTGGGGTCGATTATTGCACTATAGATCCTGATATGGGCGAAGCAGAAGCAAACTTTGATTTATTTTCCTATGTTGATTATAGCCCTATGAAAAAGGCTGAAATACCATTTATATGGAAGATTGACATTGAGATCACTTTGTATTTTTCAACTTATATTTTGACCTATAGATGGTAAATGCATGAGGGGTCAAGATGCAGAAAAAGAAAAAAAATTCTAGATGACACTTCAGTGGTGATTAAGTTTGAGCAGCTCAAGGTGGGAGTGTCAAAGTATACATTTGTCATAGACACCTACTAGCTTAGATCTCATGCCTACTACTATTCCTTTCCCCCTTTCTTGACCCCCATTGACGCAAGCCATTATTCAGATGCGTCGCCACGCTCAATCTACCAAAGCTAGAGCTTCGAGGATTGAGGTTTTCATTCCCACCATGATTTATTGGGCCATTACGATTGCACTTACCCCTATTTAGGATGAATTAAAGGATCAGAGGTGGATTTTGATAGAGTATGAATTTGAGTCTTTCTTATAGTCTGCATGGTGGATTATTAGAAACAGGGTGGTAGTGCAACTAATTTGAGGAAGTTAAAGGCCAACATTGTTGGTTTAAGATGATATATAGAGGAGTTGAGGTACACAAGTATTACATATGTTTGGAGATTAGTGAAGGTCCTCACTGATATACATGCAGGGGTTAAGACTACTATTCTGGATATAGGTACTACAGAGGTTATGCACACAACTATGACACTAAAGTCAAATGAAGAAGATCTTTAGATCGAGGAGCAACGGGTGAGGGTGATCCCCATAGTTGATTGATTTGGAGAAGTCTATGGTTAGGGTAGCTACTTTGCATGATATACCAATGATTCGGCCTAGTAGGTGCACTCCTTCTACCAAGCCTAATACATCACCATTTGAATCTCAGACTCCCATTCACCCATCAAACATTCCTCTTGCTCTAGCTTCTTCTACACTAGAGGAACCTCTTGGTCCAACATCTCTTTCACTAGAGGTTGGTACTAGACTGGGCATAATGTCCCTTCTGAGACTACCACATCTTCCCCACCTCCATAGGCGTGATTCAAAGGGGACTGTCCTGCCTTTCTACCCTTTGTGTTGATTATAATTTTATTATCAACGAGGTCAATGCTTTTTTTTAGTCTTGTGTGTAATTTCTTAGTTTAATTGGTGTTGTTGAACAACTTTTAATTTTGGTATGTAATGGTGTAAATTTTACATTTTAGTGATGTGTAAATAGTTTATTTCGGGTTATAATAGCTAGTAATCATTTTTGTATTCATCTATATGCTTGTGTTTAATTTTAGTTATTACTTTGAGTTGTTATGTATTGTGATTGGTTGTGTGACTAACTCACCTGCAATTTGTGTGTCTAAGTCCCAAGCATACGTAAAAGGTTGAGTGAAAATTTAGTGATCTATCTTTTCAAATAGTTCGAGAATTGATTGTCAATATCTTTGACTCGAATAATACCTTGGGCAAGAGATACATGATGACTACCTGATCAGTTTATTTCAAGTGAAAATAATTCATGTATAGATAGAAAGCATCTTGCTATGACTAAATGAGTGTCGAGCTTGGATATGCAATGATCAGTGATTGTAAGCTAGTGTTGTTAGATTCATGATTGATTTCGATCTGCATTGTGCCAAGTTTGGTGACTCTTACTTGAATTGTATGTGATCAGGATATTCATTACAACTGAGTTAGGAAAATGATTAAAATTTATTGTTGATTTTACCCACTTGAACAAAAAGTCAATCAATGATTCAAGATTATATTCTTAGTTATATTCATTTGAGACTAATATCATTTCTTTGGCAGCCAAGTCACAAACTATATCCTTTTCGAAAAAACTTATCAAGAATCTTTGTTTAAGACCTACCCTCCTCGATTTGAAAGAATTAAGGTTAAAAGGCTAAGTTAGGGTGTTAGCAGAACTACATGGGTGAATGGTTAAAATTATGAGAGGGGTTGAGAGTAAAAAAAGTTGAAAAAGCAAAAGAATGAAGGATTTCGTGTTAAAGAAAATAAAGAAAAGATGAACAAAAAGAAAGTTGAGAGCAAAATCCTTCAAGTTGAAAGTGAAGGAAAAGAGGACTGAGCTATAACAATTGGCAAAATCAAAGAGTTAAGCTAACAAGAAGTTCAAATGTATGAGTATATAAAGTGAAGAAAATGTCTAAGGAAAGTCTTGGAAGGTTGAGTCACTTTTTCCCAAATATATCCTATCCTTCCTTAACCGACATTTCAAGCCTTGAGAAATCCCTTTGTGATCCCAAGTTAGGTGTCTTGGAATCCTTGGCTAATTAAAAATAAGGACAATCCTATGGGCTAAATCATGCATGCTTATGAATGGTGTGTTTTTGGAATATTCTTTGGAAGTGGGGGCACTTTAATCATTGTTAGACATGGACTTAAGATCGTGTGAGCATGAGGGTTGAGATATTTCTTAATGTTTGAACAAGTGCTTATGAATGGTGTGTTTTTGGAATATTCTTTGGAAGTGGGGGCACTTTAATCATTGTTAGACATGGACTTAAGATCGTGTGAGCAATTATGAGCATAGCTTGGCATGATTACTTGTTATTCATTTCTTGAAGCTCTTAGTCATGTAATTAGTGAGTACATGCTTTATAGATAGATAAGGGTGTCATAAGCATGCATTCTCCTTTGCAACTGTTTGTAAGCATTGTGTGTTGCATGGTTGATGATAGACTTGGTTAAGGGTAAGCAAAAAGTAAAGTTGGGGGTGCTGATGACTCTATAGTTTAGACTCATATTAAGCTTAAATTACATGAAATATTATCCTCAATCCATGATTATTCATTGGAAACTAATCAAATTATATATGAAATGCAAGGTTTGACAACCAAGGATAGAACAAGAAAAATCAAAGAGGAAACAAGTCAAAATAAGCAAAAATGTAGAAAAGGAGTATAAAAAGTGTGTTGCACAAGTAACTCAACAAATTTCCAAACGTATACAATGATCGCCTAAGGTTACAACTCTCAAACCCTAAGGCCTTGAGCTATGTCAGTGATGGAATTGTAATTCGGTGCATCAACAAATATGTTCAATGAACTGAATCAAGACTGCCAAAAGATACAATATCTGGCAATTAAAGTTTAAATTTTAGATGAGTCAACTTGATGATGAAGGTGAACATTCGATGCATTGTCAAATGAAGTGTATGAGCTAATAGGACATCACCAAAATTGATAGAATTGACTAAGAAAATCTTGAAGTTTATTAGATAAACTCAATGGTGAAGTCACCATTCAACGCATCATCGAACATGTTTAGCAGGCCCAACTAACTTCACCGAATTGAAGGGACGAATAATTTTTGGGTACATTTGGCAGGAGGTATAAAAGAATTTTTGGCATAGGAGTTTAGCACATTCTCAAGTTTTAGTTTTTGCACTTTACTCAGAATAGAATTTTTTAATTTTGTATTTGAATTTTTGCAATTTATGATGGGTGAAGTTGGAGGCTCGTACTTTCAATCTTTTACTTTCAAGTATGAAGCTATGGACGATCAATTCAGTATTATTTATACTAAATTTTGACATAAATAGATAAAATCCCAATTGTTGGGGTGTGCAATATAATTAAATATAAACTTATCTTATGGGTTTTGTTCAATTGAATATTGGTTGTTGATTCATCATGGGTTTATGTTGTCTTCAGTTATTATTGAAAATTTGAGGTTGCAAACTTAGATTTAATTTGAGGTTGCAAACTTAAATTTATTATTTAATCTTCAATTGCTGCATTAATTTAAGTAATCAAAGTAGAATCGCATAATAGTCTTGGATAATTCATTGATTTGTTGAATGTAACAACTTTTGATTCTTTTTACCTGATCTGGAGTGGATGTGCAGAGGTTGCTGAGAAAAAAATGAGAAAAACTATAGAGAAAGCTTCAAGAGAGCCATTTATGACTCGTAGACCTGTTTACGACTCGAAGAATGGATCTCGTAAACCCCCAGATCACTTAATGCAATTTTCTAAGTCTGAGGCCTATATATACGAAATGGTATACAACTCTTAAAGCATGTCACCACTTGTAGACAAGGTTTTGTGATAAACTCCAGTAACTCAAGTTTTCGAACCCCCTTATTTACGAGAGGAGTTTACGACCCATAAAATGCTTTACGAATCATAGAGAGGGGTTTCATGGAGAATTCTAGGAAGTTAATTTTAGGACCCCTTTGGTTTACGAGAAGCTGTCTACGACCCGTAGAACAACCTAGGACTAGACGAAGTCTGGTAGACTTAGACGATAGTTTTAATAAGGGGTATTTTTGTTCATTCCAACCCCTATTCCACTAAACCCTTAGTCATTTTAGGATTGAATAAAGCCTTACGACTCGTAGATGGGGTCAGCCTTACGACTCGTAGATGGGGTCTCATAGACTAAGATGATAGTTTTAATGAGTGGTATTTTTGTCCATTTCAATTCCTATTCCATTAAATCCTTAGTTGTTTTAGGCTTGAATAAAGCCTTAGAACAGAACCCTAAGGGTATTATTCATCTTTCTTCATTCAAGGTTTCTTGAGAGCACTAAAGGAGAAAAGAAGAAGCTAGGGTTTTCAATTCAAGTGCAAGGATCGACTGAGGTTTGATTGTTTCTTCTATTTCCTAGTATGTAAAGCTTATAAAAGTGTGAAACTACTTTTGTTCACACTCCCATTCCTCTACTTGAGTCGATTTCTAAGAATATGAGTTGGATTTTGTATTTTTATCAATCAATTACCAAAGTTTCTGTAATTCTTTTGAGTCCTTATGATGATGTATGAGATAATTACTGGATTGCATAATTATTGCTATGATATTAACATATGTATTTCATAATTGATAGCATGATCCGTAAAATATTTCATGATTTTATACAATTCTATACATAATACAAAGTTGAGTTTGAGTACTTAAGCTGAGTACTTTGAGTATGATTGAGTATGAGAAGTGATCGTAGGTGTATTTATACTCCGAATTAGCCAAAAATACCCATAAATGGTTCCTAGTTAGAGGGCAAATTCGTAGAGTCTTGGCGTTTTTAGTTTGATTTCTCTTGTTTTGCTAATCCAAAGATAAATGTGACATTTGGTTGCATTTTGCAAGTTTTGATCGAATTATGCTAGTCTAGAGTCACACATAGACTTGAAGGAAGAACACAACCCAGAATGTATAGGATAAAAGTCAGCTGAATCAGCAAAAATACTCAAGTGTGTGTTTCAGACTTGGAATAAAGTTATGGAAGCTGCAAAAGGAAGAAAAAAAAGGCATGAATCAGAAAAAGAGGCATAATCTATGCCGTAGACTTATGCAAAAAGTGTGCAAAGTAGTCTAGTCAGCAAAATAAGCAAAAACTCAGCCTAGACAATCAGTCTGCATCACGAACCTAAGGATTACAGAGGAAAAAATTGAGTTACGGGATTTGAAGTTATATTCTACCAAAAACTTTAGGTTTTCATATTGATTTTTACGCAGGAACTAAGAGTGACGACTGTAAACCTTGCTTTAAGGTGAATTTGGTTAGTTTCTTTATTATTTCTTGGTTGTTAATGCTTTCTAGTTCATTCATGATGTACATTGTTACTATAAGTTGCTAATTCTCCATATTCTAGGGTTATAGCTACAAACAATGTTTAATTCTTGAATTTTGACATCTATGAATGAGTGTCTTTTGACTACTCCTGTCTTTCTTTTATCTATTCTTCATAGTCTGGCAAACTAGGGGGTAAATTGGTTGATCACTCTGAATTTGAGAGATGTTGGAGTGAATAGAACATAGTAATATAGGGAGATTGTTCAACTATGAAACTAGGTTCATTTGTGTGAAGGAGACCCGTGAAAACTACCCTTACACCTCGCTTGGTTCATAATATGGGAAGATAATTCTAAAGCACTTTTATTGGTCTGTGAATCCCCATTCAATGATGTATTTAGACAATTAATAATGGTAGGCTACTAGACGTATACAACCTTGTTCAGGTGAGTTTAACCCCGTGAATCAGTAGTCAGAAACCCAGACAAGGTTGCAAACTTTGAGACTAAACGAAATCATTATGGTTACGATCCTAGAATTACTTATTAATTGATATTTTAATAACAAAAACCAACTTAGAGGAGAAGTAAATAAGTTATTTAATGTCTTTGCATAAATCTCTCAATATTATTACTAAAAGCACTTCAAACATTATAGTTTGGATTATTTGCTAATTTTATTTAAATTCCTTGGGTTCAACATTCCAGCCCCTTAATCAAGGCTACTATATTACTTGTTAGACCACGTATACTTGTGTGCGCTGGGGAGCAACAAGTTTTTGGCACCATTGCCAGGGATTTCAAGTAAATTGGTTGATTTTCTTAGTTATGTTATTTTGTGGTCTACGCTACATTTGATCTTAATTGTGCTATTTTGCAAGTAATTGGTCACTAAACTGAAAGATCAAGATTCTTCTTTTTGTCAATCGAAGAGAAGAGCAGGGGTCTTGTTCCAAACCCCGCAAAATAAACTCATTGAATGGGAGGATCAAAAGGATAATAAAAAAGAAACTAACCTATTGGAGAGGAAATAGTGGATGAAAATCCACCTGCACCACTAAAACCTAGACCATCGACATCTAGGCCAGTTCGGGATGTGGCAATCCCGAGAACCACTAATGTTACTAGCTATTTTGTTAAGCTAGAGCCCAGCAATCGGTGGGAACTTAAGCAGAACATGGTCTAGTTTTTACACTCTACTGGACAGTTCACAGTGCTACCACATGAAGACCCGCAGGTTCATCTCTAGAACTTTCTAGAGATTGCTGATGCTTTCATCACCGCAGATATGAACAAAGACTATGTGAGGATGACCTTGTTTCCCTTCTCACTATTGGGTGAAGAATGAAGGTTGCTGCAAATTGAGCCACCTAACTCTATCACTTCTTGGGATGATCTTGCTTGCAAGTTCCTCATGTGATTCTTCTCATCTTGCAAGAAGCCAAACTCAGGAGTAAGATTTTGAGCTTCAAGCAAAGACTTAGAGAAAATCTGTATCAAGCTTGGGACAGGTCTAAAACTCTTTTGATAAATTATCCTCATTATTGTCAAGCTAACGAAGTATTGTTCTATACCTTCATTAAAGGATTGAAACCTACCACCAAGATTCTCCTTGATTCAGCTATAGGTGGATAGGAATTAGAGAAGATATACAATGAATTGTATGCTCTTCTTAATCAAATTGCATAAGGAAACCTAGAATAGAATAGAGGATTAAGCCAACCGGTGGTCCAAAAGTAGGCCTTTATGTTAGAGATTGATTCTATAACTACCCTGCAGGCTCAGAGTTAGCCATGTAGAACATGATGACCATTTACTTCAATAATCTGGCATTGGGTCAACAATAACAAGCACCAGTACGAATGGGTCAACAACCAGCCCCAGTCAATATGGTACAACAACAACAGGATTGTTGGTATGATGTTTGTGGGGGAGGTGACCACACTGCTGAGTTCACTAGAGCTAATCTTGAAGCAATAAACTTTGTGGGCAATGCCAACAGAAGCAGATATCAAGGCTTCAGGAACTCATACAACCCGAATTGTTGGAACCACCTTAACGTCTCTTAGGGTGGTAATCAGCAAAATCATGGGCCACCTCAACAGAGACCACAAGGTAGAAATGCTTAGCACAATCAGTAAATAAGCAGCTTGTAAGGTATGCTAACCCAAATAATATGACTTATAGTGAGGTGCTGTGACAGATTCTGCAAACCAGAGTAGACAAGAAGAGGATATCCAGAGGAACAACTAGGGTCTTCAGATGTTGGAGAAATAGTTGGGGCAGTTGGCCAGCTCTATAAACTCTAGGTCTTGAGGAGGACTGCCAGGTGCCATTGACCCCAACCTGAAGTAGGTTAATGTAGTTAGCATAAGAATTAGGAGACTCTTGACTAAGTTGGTCCCAAAGAAGAAAGATGAGACTATTCAAAGCACTGCATGGAATAATGAGGCTGGTAATCCTAGCTTAAATACTGATGAGGTAGCTCTAGTGCCTAAACCCTCCCTCCATTTCCTCAAAATTTGCGGAAGAAGAAAGAGGATGATTATTTTCAAAAATCCATCGGGTTGCTAAAATAGATACAAATTGACTTACCTTTGATTGATGTTTTGCAGGGAATCTTGAAATATGCTAAATATGTGAAGGACATTGATACCAACTAGAATATATTGGTTGAATATAAGACTATAGCTCTCACGGAGGGGTGCAGCTCGAGGATTCTTAATATATCTCACTTGCCAGCTAAGTTGAAGGATCTTGGAAGCTTTACTTTGCAAATAACCACTGGGAACTATCTGAATGTAAGAGGTTTGTATAATCTAGGTGCAAGTATCAACCTCATGCCCAGTTTGCTATTCTTAAAGTTAGGGCTTGGGAGACAGAAGCCTACCACCATTATCTTACAATTGGCAAATCATTCTGTGACAAGGCTAGATGGCATGATTGAGGATGCCTTAGTCCAAGTGGGATCCCTTATTTTCCCCGTGGACTTTGTCATCTTGGATTTTGAATTAGACCCTCCTTGGATGCCCATTCCTAGCTACAGGACTGGTATTGATTGATGTCGCAGTAGGGAGACTCACCATGAGAAAGTTGAGGTATTTGATGTATACAAAGCAATAAAGCTGTCGACGTTATATGACGATTTGGCAATCATCACAAGGATAAATACTGCAGCTGCTGTGAGCGAAGTTGAGATCACAAACCCACTAGTTAGAGTATTACTGAACCAAGGACTGGTGGATGATGTAGAGGCCAGGGAAATAGAAAGTGTGATGAACACTCACAATGTTAGTATGCTAAAGAAAGTAGTTAAGCCATTGAACAAGGTGTTAGGAGCACCTCAGTTGAAGAAGCTCCTCAGCTAGAGTTGAAGTTATTTCCATCACATTTCAAGTATGAATTTCTTGGTGAAAATAATATTTTACCTATAATCTTGTCTGCTTCACTAACTGCAGCCCAAGTAGATGATGTTGTAGCTATTATAGATAAAGAGAGTAATAGGTTGACAAATGTCAGACATCCATGACATCAGCCCAACCTGTGTATGCACAGGACTTTCATAGAAGAAGGTCGCAAGCCAGTGGCCTAACCACAGAGAAGATTAAATCTAATCATGAAAGAGGTAGTGAATAAGGAATTGATCAAGTGGTTGGATGCGAGGATCATCTTCCCCATCTTTGACACCAAGTGGGTAAGTCTAGTGCAATGTGTACCTAAGAAAGGAGGGATAAGGGTCATCACCAATGAAAAGAATGAGTTGATCCCAACCAGAATGGTGACAGGGTAGTGTATCTGCATGGATTATAGAAAGTTGAATGACGCCACCTGCAACGACCACTACCTAGTGCCTTTCAATGATCAAATGCTGAATACACTTGCTAAACAAGAATCTACTACTTCCTGGATAGATACTCGGAGTATAACCAAATCACTATTGCACCCCAAGACAAAGAGAAGATGACCTTCACATGTCCATATGGAACCTATGATTTCAAAAACATGTCTTTTGGTGTGTGTAATGCACCAACCACTTTCTAAAGGTGCATGACGTCTATATTCCATGACATAGTGGAGGACTTTGTAGAGGTGTTTATGGATGATTTCTGTGTCCTGGGTGAGTCCTTCGAGATCTGTCTGCAAAATCTAGACAGAGTGATAGTAAGATACGAGGAGACTAACCTCATTCTTAATTGTGAAAAAATGCCACTTTTTGGTTAAGAAGAGGATAATCTTGGGTCACAACGTATAAAAATATGGTTTAGAAGTGCACAGAGAAAAAATTGAGGTGATAGAAAAGCTACCTCCATCGGTGTCAGTTAATAGAGTCTAAAGTTTTCTGGGACATGCTGGGTTCCACTGCAGATTTATTGAAGACTTCTCCAAAATAACAAAGCCATTATGTGCTCTCTTGGAGAAAGAGATACCCTTTAACTTTGATGCTTCTTGTTTGCAGGTGTTCGTGTTGTTGAAGAAGAAGCTAGTTGAGGCTCTAATACTGATAGAACCTGATTGGGAGCTCCCGTTCGAGCTCATGTGTAATGCTAGTGATACGGCAGTGGGTTTAGTGTTGCTGCAGCACAAAGAGAATGTGTTCCACTCCATATACTATGCCAACAAGACTCTGGATGCAGCTCAAAAAAATTACACAGTTACTAAGAAAAAGATGCTAGCACTAGTATATGCATTTGACAAGTTCAGATCATACTTGGTGGCCACCAAGGTTATTGTGTTCACGGACCATGTTGCAGTGAGATACTTATTCAATAAGAAGAATGCTAAGCCTTGCCTAATTAAATGGATTCTTTTGCTCCAAGAGTTTGATATTGAGATTAAGGACCTCAAGGGGTGTGAGAATCATATTGTTGATCACTTGTCCTGGTTGGAGCATGATGCTCACATAGGTGAGCAAATGCAGATAAAAGAAAAGTTCCCAGATGAGCAGATGCTGGCATTGGAAGTAGAATAACTACCTTAGTATGCAAACATAATGAATTACTTGCTTAGTGGTATGTTTCCTCTAGATGCTACATATCAACAAAGAAAGAGGTTGGCTCATGATGCAAAGGCTTACATTTGGGTTGAGCCATATCTCTTCAAACAAGGGACAAACCAAATAGAAAGAAGATGTGTTCCTGAGACAGAGATGCAAAAGATCTTAGAGAGGGTCATGCCTTTCCTTATGGGGGCCATTATGCAGGTGTGTGGTAAGCTCACAAAGTGCTGCAATTAGGTTTCTTTTGGCACTCTCTCTTCAAAGATATTGTACAGTTCGTAAGGGCTTGAGATACTTGTCAAAAGACAGATGCCATATCCAAAAGGCATGAGATGCCCTTGAACAATTTCTTGGAGGTGTAAATCTTTGATATTTGGGGGATAGATATCATGGGTCCATTTCCACTATATTTTGCCTACCACTACATCCTGATAGTAGTCGACTATGTGTCAAAATGGGTGAAAGCAGTAGCTCTACCTACGAATGATGCCAAGGTGGTAAGCAAGTTTCTAAAAAAGGACATCTTCACTCTTTTTGGAACTCCAAGAGCTATCATTAGTGATGGGGGAACATATTTTCTTAACCAAATAGTGAAGAACCTTCTAGCTAATTATGGAGTGAGGCACAAGGTAGCTACAACTTATCAACCAAAGACAAGCGGACAAGTCGAGGTATCAGACCAAGAGGTTGACCAAATCTTGGAGAAGACTGTGAATGCTACCAGGAAAGATTGGGTTGTAAAGCTTGATGAAGCATTATGGGCATATCGAATAGCTTACAAGACCCCAATCGACATATCTCCATATCGATTGGTGTATGGTAAAACTTGTGATCTGCCAATTGACTCGAGTACCAAGCATATTGGGTGATTAAGAGGTCGAACCTAGACTCAGAGCTTGCTAGAAGAAAAAGGATCGAATAGTTGGAGGAGTTAGAAGAATTTCAGCTCTAGGCATACGATAATGTAAAGCTTTATAAGGAAAAGACCAAAAGATGGCACGATCGGCATATTATCAAGCGCAATTTGAGCTGAGCCAATAGGTACTACTTTTTAATTCTCGTTTGAAACTATTTTCAGTTAAGCTATGGTCCAAATGGAGTGGACCTTTTGTGGTGGTATCCGTGACACCCCATGGAGCGGTGGAACTAAAGGATGTGACCTCCAACTAAATTTTTTGGTAAACGATTAATGTGACAAACACTATTACGGTGAAGACACAAGCAAATTTAAAGAGTCCATTAAGTTTGCCAATGATGAGTAATCACATGGTGCATCATGCCACGATGATAAATCAGGCGCTGCACAGGAGGCAACCTGTGGTGAGGTAATAGTATCTTAGTCTTTCTTTATTTTATTTTTCTATATAAAAAAAAAAAAGCAAAACCCATACAATAATTAAAAAATTGCACCAAGTGTAGTCCATGATAGTGGCACGTCATGGGCCCCCTACATTTTGGTGCAAATTTTTTCGTCCTCAATTCTCAATGATCTATTGGGTACTTTTTGTATTTTCTTTTGCCAAGTTAACTTGTTTTAGTATTTTATAGAATATTCAGGTGTTCGGGGTATTTTATGATGTCCGAAGCTAAAAAAAATATTTTGGAACCAATTACAATGTGCATCTACGACAGAACTGTGGTGTGGAAATATCATGGATGTGTACTGAAAAATAAAATAATATAAGGCAGTCTGTGTCCATGCCACGTCGTAGCTATGGCACGAACATATGTTGTTTTTTCCTTGTCACCACGCAACTCCACCCCTATAAATAACCCCCTCCCCAACCATTTTTCCTCAAATTTTTTCAACTTCAACAGAACCCTAACCTTTTTTTAAACATTTTTCTCTCAATTTTTCTTCCTCAATCACTCCAAATTAAACTTAATCTCCATCATTCACCGATATTGTTCTAGTTAATATCATCTCTTGTGCATTCTCCAAGCAAGGGTATGTGTTCTTTCACCAAATTTTTGCTTGTTCTTAGTTTGAGTGGCAAATATTTCTTGAATTTGGGGTGCAATTGAATTAGGTTAAGTAGTGTTGTGCTTACTATGAGTTGTTTGTTGTTGGGTGTTAAGATCATTGGCCTAATTTCTTAGTTTAATTGATTATTGTGCTTGATTGTCGTCGGTATAAACCTTAGGCCAAAGTTAAGGTAAAATTTGGGGAAATTGAGGATTTTGTAATTTTGAACTTAATTTTTTGATGATCAGATGCCATTGTGTTGGATATTACAAAATTTCAAGTATGGGGTTCTTTAATTGTTGAATGATGTATTGTTAAGTGCCCCCAGGTTCACTTATGCTTGAATACACTATTTGGGGGATTGAATTGCTTGGAAATGCTATTGTGAATTCGGTGTTGAATATGTCAATGATGTACATGTGGATTGAAACTATTTGGGGTGGTTGTTTTGACTTGAAATAAGGGGTATACAGTCGAAATATTGTCTAAAGTAGCCTGTAAGAAGTTGGGAAGTCTGAGTACCTTCTAAATACGTGGCTTGAATCTAAGTGTAGGGTCATAGGTGTAGTTCACTGTGTAGTGGGGGCCCTATTTATGCTTATGTGTTGATGATGGCTTGCTTGTGTGTTTGCTGGTGGACATGGCTTCTCGTGCACGTAGATCAGGCCAAACTAGTGGGATGGGGGCCTCTAACACCAGAAGAAGGGCCAGGAACATCCCTGAAGTTCCCAAAGCCCCAGATAGGAGGGGCCAGCAGGTCCACTTTGGGGTTAAGACGGTTAATTCAGAGGGCAAGCGGTGGTATAAATCCCATAATGAATCCAAGTATTACTTGGATTTCCTTTAGATGTGGATTCATTGGCTAGGGAATACCCACTCATCCTCCAATGGTGCATGGACTATAGGCTAAACTTCTTGTTTAAGGAGCCATGATATTGCAACTTAAGTATTGTGCAAGAATTTTATGCAAATATGAGTAAAGATCCACAGACTCAGGTGGTGATAGTTCGAGGGATGGAGGTCAACATGACCCCACGTGCGATTAATATGATCCTTGCCATCTTAGATAGGATCCCTATAGGCAATTTCCAGAAGCTCCAATTTCACCCAATGTACAAGGTCATCCACCACACACTCGCCGAGGTAATTCCATTGCCAAGTGGATTCACCATACTGATAAATGCTATCATCTGTCATTCCCATTTGCCCACATAAACAAGGATGCTCAAGTCTGGGTTAAAATTATGAGCTACTCTTTCTTTCTAGGACAACACTTCATCATTGTCACGAGAGATAGGGTGTGTCTGGCTTATGCCCTAATGATAGGGATTTCCTCAACTTTGGCACTATCTTTAGGTTTACTATGCACAAGGTGAAGGTGCAAAAAGGATACGGGTATGCTTTTGGTGGGCTTATTACTGAGTTGTGTCATCACACAAGTGTACCCATTAAGGAGGCAGACTATTGCCATGCATAGAGGGACCCTGTTATGTTGTCACCAATATTAAGTGGCCTGAGGTGCCTATGGGCATGGTGCTCACCACTGCTGAGAGGAGGTACTAAGATGTGTTAATCATGGCCCGCATGTATGAGCTAGAGATGATGTGGCACAGGACCAACAGACGCCCATCCACACCAAAGGAGCTCCAGGAGATTGATGCTCTTTACCCAATTAATGCCCATGCTAATGCGGTATTAGATATCGGGCCTCAGTTTATTTTGTCCTTGGAGGATGACATTCTTATAGACCCTGATGAGGCGCATGCTGGCTTAGACATAGAGGAGGAGGATATTGAGAAGGAGCCACCTATCACTATTAAGGGTGGGCCTGTTCTGCCTGGGCCAGAGGATTGAGCACCTTGATTCCCACTTCACAAGTTTTGTATGGTTAGCACTGAGGGCAGTGCTAAGTCTAAGTGTAGGGTAGGGATATATTGTTCAATATACTTTATTTCTATTAATTTGGCATGTATTAAGACTTGTCCTTTTATTTCTTAGCTATGTTTCTATGTTATTGTTGATGTTGGAAAGAATTTTTATTTTATTTTGGGTCTGCAACTATTGACTGTGGGATGCATGGATGCTTGAATATGAATGTTCTGATGATACATTATTTTAGCGGTAGTTACTTTTATATTGGGTCTTGTGGTCATGGTTGTGAATAGTAGTAGTTATAGTTGAATTACGGGGCCCTATGATAGATGGATCATGACCGTCCTAAGGGTATTCTTCAAATTGAGTCTTATTTACAATGTCGATAGTTGTACAACCAAGCATTGTATGTTGAGCATTGAACCTAGATAACTATCGCTTGAACTCCTAGTAATCTAATGCTTGAATTTTGTAAGTCACAAATGTGAATATGCTTAATTTTCAATTCATGCGAATAATGAGATGGTGACTCTAGTTTTATCCTTATGATGAGAGTGTGCCAAGAGTGAGTGAGCATATTTGTAGGTCTATGTTGCAATAGGTACTAGAACTTGCTCGCTATGTGGATAGACTTGGTAGGAATTAGACTTAGAGGAAAGGACCTAGGCTTTGGTAAGCCCAATATTGTTAAGCTTTATTTCCACCTGATGAAATCATCCGTAATTAGCCGTTTTGAGCTTTAACCTTTTTCTTTGGTAGCCACATTTCAAGCCGATCCTTTTTTCTTTGATTGATTAATTGTGTTTGATCATAATTCCTAAGCGCTTTAGCACAATAAGTCAGAGGAGAGGAAAATTTAATGGACACCTAAAGGATAAGCAGTAGTGTAGAAGAAAAGAAAAAAAACTTTAGCCTAAACCAGTGATGATCAATGACCAGTATGCATCACGGATCAATCGTACAACGCCACTGTTTTGAAAAAAAAAATATTGGAAATAGTATAGAGTGTTTGAAGTTTTTATAGAGTATAGTTGTAATAAAGGGTGTTGAATTAGGGAGGATTAAAAGTGATGGAGTAGAAGAAGGTTAATGTAAGCTATGAGCACTTGGGACTAAGCTAGATTAACTATATTCATAAAAGTACCCACCCACCCACCCCAGCCCATAGCCTACATTACAACCAAATAAAAGACCTATATGATCTTGTAAGGAATATTCTAACTAGATTGAAGTTATACATTAAGGACAAGTCTATGGGAACTAGAAGCAACATAAAACATTTGTTGGGAGAGAAGAGAGTTGATTGTGTACCCATTTCTAATCTTTTATCTAGGTTCTTAGTGGTGTACATGGGTAAGTCTTTTGTTGAGGGCACATAATCATCAAAGATTGACAACTAGACTAGCTATTAAATATTTTGCATGAGTCCACGTTTATACATAAGTGCTAGGTGCGAGTTGCTACAGCTAGGGGCCTGGAGAAGTATTTGCTATAGTTTAAAAGCTTTGGTCATAAGATGTTCACTATATATACTGCCGAGGGAGTAGTCTTATGCATGTGTTTTAATTTTCCTGAGGACGGACAAAGCTCTAAGCGTGGGGTAGTGATCTTAGGGGTATTTTTATGCCTAATTAGCCAAACATAACCATAAATGGAGCCTAGTTAGAGGGTAAATTCCTAGAGTCAAAGCGCTTTTAGTTTGATTTTTCTTATTGTGCTAATCCAGGGCAAAGTATGCCATTTGATTGTGCTTTTACAGGTTTTGATCAAATTATACAAGACCAGAGTCATAGTCGGACCTGAAGGAAGAACACAGCCTAGAATGTAGAGGATAAAAGTCAGTTGAATCAGCAAAACTACTTAAGTGTGCATTGCAAAATTAGGATAAAGTTGTGCAAGCTAAAAAAGAAAGAAAAAAGGCACGAAGAAGAAAAAGAGGCATAGTCCGCATCGCGGACTTGTGCAAAAAGTGGGTAAAGTGGTCCAGTCAACAAAATAAGCGAAAACCCAGCCTGGATAGTCAGTGCGCATCGGCGACCTATGGATTGCAAAGGGAAAAATGGAGTTACTAGATTTGAAGTTATATTCTATCAAAAACTTTAGGTTTTCATACTGATTTTTACGCAAGAACTAAGAGAGACGACTGTAAACCTTGCTCTATAGTGAATTTTGTTAGTTTCATTAATATCTCTTAGTTGTTAATGCTTTCTAGTTCATTCATGACTTACGTAGTTACAATGAATGGCTAAGTCTCCATATTCTAGGGTTGTAGCCACAGACAATCTTTAGTTCCTGAATTTTAACATCTATGAATGGGTTTCTTTTGATTACTCATGTCTTACTTTAATCTATACTTCATAGCCTAGCCAACTAGGTGGTAAATTAGTTGTTCACTCTGAATTCAAGAGATGTTGAAGCAAATAGAACATAGTAATATAGGGAGCTTGTTCGACTAGGAAATTAGGTTTATTCGTGTAAGCTAGATCCATGACAACTACCCTTCTGCCTTACTTGGTTCATAATACGAGAAGATAATGTTAAAGCACTTCTATTGGTCTATCTATCCCGCTTAACGATGTAGTTAGGAAGTCAATAACGATAGTCCAGCAGAGGTGTACAACCCTGTTCAAGTAATTTTAACCTCGTCAATCAGTAGTCACGAACCCAGACATAGGTACAAACCTTGAGACTAAACGGAGTCATTAAGGTTACAATTCTGGAATTGGTTATTAATTGATATTTAACAACGAAAACCAACTTAGAGTAGAAGTAAATTTGTTATTTAATTTCTTTGCATATCTCTCTCAATATTTTTACTAAAAGTACTTCAAACATTATAGCTTGGATTGTTTGCTAATTTCATTTAAATCCCTTGGGTTCGATATCGTGCCCCCTTAATTAGGGCACTATATTACTTGTTAGATGACGTACCTTACGTGCGCTGGGGAGCAAAAAGAAGCATGTTGCATTTCAAATACAATTATATATATGATCATTTTGTTTGGAACATATGATGAGTCAAATTGAATAAATTTAAATGACCGTTTGAGTTTGAGTTGAGTTTGATTATCTGCATTAATTGACTGAGCTAATGAGAAACTGAGTTGAGTTGAGCTAAACTAATGAGGTTGAGATTTGAGTTGATTGACTAAGCATTGAGATTTTGAGTTGCTTGATTGAGTATTGAGGATTGAGTTGACTGATGAGTTGAGCATATGTTAGTCTTCGAAGAAGTATCGAGCACCAAGCGGAGAGTAAGTAAAGATCTACTTTAACCCATAGAACTATGTTGTGAGCGTAGGATAGTTTCGCAGCTCGTTCTGGCAACTCTTATCCCGCAAGTGGACATTTATCATAGATCTATGAGAGAGTTGATCACCCTTGTTTGTAGTAAGTTTAGGGCGGCGTGACAACGACGCTGCCTTCATTATGCATCACCAAATATAGGTGATTGGATTGGATGTTGGTTAAGAGAAACTCCTGAACAACATTGATTGAATATGATATTTTAAATTGAATCTATTTTGACTGTGTATATTTTAGAAAGCATGTTTACTTTAAACTCGCATGTACTGAGCTGAGCATAAGTTATTGAGTCAAGATGAGTGAGATGAGCTTTACTTTTTTGAGCTATTTTACATACCAGTATATCCATGTACTAACGTCCATTTAGGACTGCATCTTTTTCAGATACAGGTGATAGACGACTTCAGCAATGTATCCTTAAGGTCTAGATCAATACAGCTATGGAGTTGGTGAGCCCTCTTTGCTTTCTGGAGGATCTCCTTATCTTATGAGTTGATTAAGAATATTCTTTCTTTCTTTGGTTTGAGGTTTCCATGTCCTATCATTGCATCATCTAGATTGGTGAGTAGAGGCTTCAGAGACACTGAATAGAGGATATTATTGAGTATTTTTTATTCTAAATTTATTCATTTGAAACCATAAGCTAGTTGAGTTATATTCTATTCTTATGATGCCCTTTTTATTTGGTTAGTATTCTTCCGATGTTAAGTACGACATGACAATGTGTCCATGTGGTTAGCTTGGGGGTGAACAATAGTCTCCGAGTGTCGGCCACGCCAACTGTACCCTCTTAAAGCATGACAAACTTGGTATCATAGTACAGAGTTCAAGAGTCCTAGGGAGCCTATGAAGTTGTCTAGTAGAGTCTTATTTATAAGTTTGTTATGCACCACGCTTCATAAGTAGGAGGCTCTAGGACATTAGGAATTATTCCACTTTCTTATTTTCTGAGTTCGTGTAATAGAGTCTAACTCTATGAAAGTATCTATCTAATTCATACATTACATATTTGCAGATCTTGCCTCCTTAATATACTACAACCCAGAGGAATGCTTTACCTAGAAATGCTGAGAATCATACTTCAGAGGTGCCTCCTCAGAAGGAAACAAGGGGCCGAGGTCGACTGGACAGAACTGCTGGTGTTCCTGTGACACTTACTGCCCCACCTGATCCTATTGTAGAGGCTGAATTTAGAGGAACTATCACCATCCTCGTACAGTTGGTAGCTACCCAGAATGAGAAACTAGGTTCATAGACTCGGAGTTCTAGCTCCTATAAGCTGACAGCTGCCACAAGACTGAAAGACTTTCTGAGGATAAACCCACCTATCTATAGTGGGTCTAAGATTGATGAAAACCCTCAGAATTTCATTAATGAGATGTGGAAGGTATTGAAAACCATGCATGCGATTGAGACTAAGGAGTTGAGCTTGCTACCTATCAGCTCAAGGATATGGCTAATGTTTGGTACAATCAGTGGAAAGAGAGTCGAGGTGATGATGTTTAGCCCGCTGTTTGGGATGTGTTTGAGAGTGCCTTTCTCGATTACTTCTTTCCTTAGGAGTTGAGAGAGACAAGGGTTGAGGAGTTTTGTGAATCGGAAATAGGAGGGGCTGATGGTTAAAGAAAATGGTCTAAAATTAATCCAACCATCCAGGTATGCCCTAGAGATTGTCTAGGATATGGGAGCGGGGATAAGGAAATTTGTGTCTAGGATGGGGAGATAGGTGAAGAGGGAGTGAAAGGAAGTAATCCTAATTGCAGGTATAGATATCTCTAGGATGACGGTTTATGCCCAGCAGACTGAGGAAGATAAGATGAAGGATAGAGATAAGCATCTAAGTAAGAAGGCCAGATCAGCAGGGCCTGAACCCAGTCAGATCAAGTAGGGTAAGGGAGATAAGTCCTACCATTCAGAGAAGGACTCCAGCTATCTACCATCTACATCTAATGCACCAACCCAGAGCCATAGGTATGATCACAAGTCCCAAGGTCAGCCAAACTTTAGGGCACATAGTGTACAGTCTCAGGCGAGTGTAACTCTTGGCTCTAAAGGGAAGCCACCTTGTGGTAAATATGGCAGTATGCATTAGGGCAAATGTAGAGAGGGAGGGAATGGCTGCTACAAGTATGTCCAATTGGTCTATTTTCAAAGGAAATGTCTAAAGTAGGGAAATAAGTCCTAGACTTCTACTATAGTACTATCAACGAGGGGTATCTAGAGAGGTGTTGCACTAGGGGCAGGCGGTGGGACAAACCGTCTCTATGCAATGGGGAACTGACAGGACCAAGAGGTTGCACCAGATGTTATGATGATATGTTTTGAGTCTTTACCTTCCTTGCTATGCTTGACTTGATTCGGGTGCAACTTGTTCTTTTGTGATGCCATATGTGGCAAGTAGATTTGAGGTTCTTCCTAAGTGCTTGTTTGAGCCATTTTCTATTTTATTTAAGCTGAGAGAATATATAAAGATTGTGTGGTATCCATTTATCATAGGGATACCCTTGTTGATTTGATTGAGTTAAAGATGGTCAATTTTGACATGATCCTTGGTATGGACTGGCTTTACACCTACTATGCCTCTATTAGTTGTCAAACTTGGACTATCAAATTCTAGTTTTTGAATAAGCCTATTATTGAGTGGAAGGGAGATTCTATTGCACTAAAGGGTAAGTTTATTTCTTACCTCAAGGCCCGAAGAGTGATCTCTAAGGGATGTATCTACCCCCTCGTGATAGTTAAGTATGATGATGTTGAGTCTACTACTCTTAAGTCTATCTCAATTATGTGCGAGTTTCCTGATGTGTTTTCTGAGGATCTGCTTAGAGTCCCTCCTGAAAGGGAGATCAACTTCAGAATTGATATTCTCCCTGACACTCAACCCATTTCCATTTTGACGTATAGAAGAGCCCTGCCAAAGTTGAAGAGTGGAAGGAGCAGTTGATGGACTTGCTAGAAAAGGGATTCATAAGGTCAAGTATCTCTCCATGGTGTGATCTGGTCTTGTTTGTGCAAATGAAAGATGGTTCCTTGAGGATGTGTATTAACTACCGTCAGTTGAATAAAGTGACAATCAAGAATAAATATCCTTTTTTCGAGGATTAATGATTGTTCGACCAACTTTAAGGTACCACTATTTTCTCCATTATAGACCTCAGATCAGGCTACTACCAATTGAAAGTGAGAGAATATAACATCCCAAAGATGACTTTTCGAACCCGATATAGTCATTTTGAGTTCTTGATGATATTGTTTGGGTTGACAAATGCACCTGCAACCTTTATATACTTGATAAATAGAGTATTCAGACAGTATCTTGACATATTCATGATCAATCTTATAGATGATATTCTGGGCTATTCCAGAGATGAGGAGGAGCATGCTAGTCACCTCAAAATTCTTTGCAGACATATACAAAGTTTTCTAAATGTGAGTTTTGGATAAAATGTGTAGCGTTCCTAGGCCATATAATTTCTAGAGATGGAATTCAAGTAGATACTCAAAAGATTGGGGCGGTCAAAAACTGGCCTAGACCAATCTCACCAACCGAGATAAGAAGTTTTGTTGGATTGTCTAGCTATTACTGGAGGTTTTTTGAGAGGTTTTCTTCCCTATCTACACTGTTGACCAAATTGACTCAGAATAAGGTCAGGTTTCAATGGTCTGACGAATGTGAGAAAAGCTTCCAAGAGATAAAGACGCGGTTAACTATGGTACCGGGTGTTGACTTTACTTGATAGGATGGATAGGTTTGTTATTTACTACAATGCTTCGAGGGTGGGAGTAGGATGCATGTTGATACAGAGAGGGAAGGTTATTGCATACGCTTTTAGACAGCTTAAGGTGCATGAAAGGAACTATCCTACTCATGACTTGGAGTTGAAAGCAGTGGTGTTTTCTCTCAACCTATGGTGCTACTATTTATATAGAGCATATGTTGGTGTATTCAAAGACCACAAGAGCCTGCAATACATCTTCGCCCAAAAGGAGCTTAACTTGAGACCAAGGAGATGGCTTGAGTTATGTAAAGATTATGACATGAGCATCCTCTACCACCCAAATAAAGCTAATATGGTTATCAATGCTCTTAGCAGGTTATCCATGGGAGCATGCCTATGTGGAGGAAGAGAAGAGAGAATTAGCTACAAAAATTCATAGACTAGCATGATTGGGAGTTTAATTAGATAAATAAAGCGAATAAGGAGTTCTTGTGCATAATGGATCTGCATCATCTCTAGTGGTGGAGGTAAAAGAGAAAAAAGATCAAGAACTTGTCTTATTACAGTTGAAGAAGGATGTGCATAAGCAAAAAGTGATGGCTTTTACTAAATGGGGAGATGGAGTATTGAGGTACCAAGGCAGATTATGTATTCCTGATGTAGATGATGTTCGAGAGAGAATTATGGCTGAGGCCCACAGCTTCAGATATTTCATCCATCCAGGGTCTCCTAAGATGTACCATGACTTGAGGGAAGTCTACTGGTGGAGTGGAATAAAAAGAGACATTGCTGAGTTTATTTTCAAGTGATCGAAATGCAAACAAGTTAATGTTGATCACTAAAGGCCATGTGGAGTAGCTCAGAACTTTGAGATTCTAGAGTGCAAATGAGAGATAATTAATGTGGATTGATCACAGGCTCACTGAGGTCCTAAAGCCAACATGTTTGATTTGGGTGATAGTGGATACGATGACAAAATATGCTCACTTCTTGATAGTAAAGACGACTAGCATAGTAGAGGATTATGCTCGGTACATAAAGGAGATTGTTATACTGCATCGATGATTGGGTGTATTTTAAGGTGTCGCCCATGAAAGGTGTGATGAGGTTCAAAAGGAAGGGAAAGTTGAGTCTGACTAACATTGGCCCCTGTCAAATCATAAAGAGAGTGGAAAATGTGGCATATGAGTTAGAACTACCATCAGAGTTAAAGGCCATCCATCTAGTTTTCCATATTTCTATGCTCAAGTGTTTGGGAGATCCACAATTGGTTGTGCCTCTCGAGTGTATTGGAGTGAAAGATAGTCTGAATTATAAGGAGATTCATGTCCAAAGCCTTTCAGATTCACAAGTTAAGAACCAAAGAAGTTGCATCTGTTAAAGTATTATGGAGGAACCAATTTGTAGAACAGGCTACTTGGGAGGCGAAAGAGGACATGAATGCCAAATACCCTCATTTGTTCCTGCATGTTGATGATGATAGAGTTGTTGGTAATAATTTCCCTTTAAATCCTTGAATTTTGTTTTCTTGAGTTCTCCTTTCATTTTTTATGTGATAGGTGATATAGTTCTAGAGTCCAAGTGAGGATTGATGTGATTTGTTAATTATTTAATTGTTTTACTTGATGAAAATTCCTGATTTATTGATTGCATGAGTGAGTTGAGCGCTGATTGATTATTAGAGTCCCAAGGGAGATTTACACCTTAACCTATGTTCCTATTATTCTCTTCATTTGAGGATGAATGATCCCAAAGAAAAGATAATGTAACACCCCCTAATTCTTTTTACCTGATCTGGAGTGGATCTGCAGATGTTGCTGAGAAAAAGACTAAGAAAAACTGCAAAAGAAGGTTCATGAGAGACATTTATGACTCGTAGACCTGTTTATGACTCGTAGAATGGGTCTCATAAAACCCAGATGAATTAATGCAATTTTTTAAGTCTGAGGTCTATATAACAAAAAGGTATATGACTCATAAAGCATGTCACGAGGTCTATATATATGAAATGGTATATGACTCATAAAGCATGTCACGACTTGTAGAGAAGGTTTCATGACAAATTTCAGTAACTCAAGTTTTTGGACCCCCTTATTTACGATAGGAGTTTACAACCCATAAAATGCTTTACGACTAGTAGATAGGGTTTTTGTGGTAAATTCTAGTGAGTTAATTTCAGGACCCCTTTGGTTTATGAGAGGCTGTCTACGACCCCTAGAACAACCTATGACTCGTAGATGGGGTCTCATAGACTCGAACAATAGTTTTACTGAGGCACAATTTTGTCCATTCCAATCCCTTCATTAGACCTTTGGTTATTTTAGGCTTGAATAAAACCATAGAATAGAACCCTAAGGATATTATTCATCTTTCTTCATTCAAGGCTTCTTGAGAGCACTAGAGGAGAAAAAAAGAAACTAGGGTTTTCAATTTAAGTACGAGGATTTATGAGGTTTGATTGTTTCTTCTACCAAAATGTGAAAGTACTTCTGTTCACATGCCCGTTCCTCTACTTGAGTCAATTTCTTAGAATATGAGTTGGGTTTTATACTTTTATCAATCAATTACCAAATTTTCGGTAATTCTTTTGAGTTCGTATAATGATGTATGAGATAATTGCTGGATTGCATGATTATTTCTATGATATTAACATATGTATTTCATACTTCATAGCATGAACCCTAAACTTCATGATTTTATGAAATTCTATGTATGATACAGAGTTGAGTTCGAGCTTGAGTACCTGAGTTGAGTAATTTGAGTATGATTGAGTATGAGAAGTATATTTCATTTAGTCACATACATTTCTATATATAATCATTTTGTTTTCACCATATGATGAGTCAAATTTAGTGAATTTAAATGATCATTTGAGTTTGAGTTGAGTTTAATTATCTGTATTGATTGACTGAGCTGGTGAGAAACTGAGTTGAGCTGAGCTAACCTAATGAGGTTGAGATTTGAGTTGATTTACTGAGCATTGATATTTTGAGTTGCTTGATTGAGTACTGAGAATTGAGTGGATTAATGAACTTAGCATGTTTTAATCTTCAGAGGAGTATCGAGCACCAGCGGAGAGCAAACAAACATCTACTTTAACCCATAAAACTACGTTGCCAGTGTCAGATAGTCGTACAGATCGTTTAGACAACTCTTGTCCCGCAAGTGGACATTTATTATGGATCTATAAGACAATTGATTACCCTTTTCCTTGGCAAGTTTGGGGCGGCCGTGGTAACGATATTGCCCTCATTGTGCATCACCAAACTAAAGGTGATGGGATTAAATGTCAATTAAGAGAAACTCCTGAAAAATAGTGATTGAACATGATATTTTTAATTGAGTCTATTTTTACTGAGTATATTTTGAAAAACATGATTTACTTCAAACTTCAATGTACTGACCTGAGCATGAGTTATTGAGTCTAGATGAGTAAGTTGAGCTTCGCTTTTTTGAGCTATTTTACATACCAATATATTCTATGTACTGATGTCCATTTGGAACTGCATCTTTTCATGATGCATATATAGGTGATAGAAGACTTCAGCCCGCATATTGTTGAGGTCCAGATCAGTATACTTCTAGAGTTGGTGAGGCCTCTTTGCTTTTCGGAGAAGCTCCTTATCTTATGAGTTGATTTAGTATATTCTTTCTTTTCTTTGGTTTGAGGTGTCTATGTCCTGCCGTAGCACCATCTGAATTGTTGAGTGGAGTCTTCATGGACACTGAGTAGAGAATATTATTGAGTATTTTGTATTCCAAATTTATTCATTGGAACCATGAGCTAGTTGAATTATATTCTATTCTTATGATGCCTTTTTTATTTAAGTATTATTCTTTCGTTGTTGAGTACAATATGACGATGAGGTCAAGTGGTTCGCTCGGGGGCTAGCAATAGTTTGTGAGTGTCAGCCATACCAAGGGTACCCTCCCAAAGCGTGACATTGAAGTTTGAAAAAGGTTCAATCGATTAAGATACTGGATGATTTTACTAATTAATTTGCATGAGATTTGTAAGAATTCTTATGTGAGATCTTCACTGATTCACATAATATGGTGCAATTGATTGGACAATAATAGTAGTTACAAGCAAATCTACCCTACTCATAAAATTAACATTGATTTCAATACCTTAGATCCATGTGCATGAATTGTTGGTTAACTTAGCATACCCTGAGAATATTTCCTTCATTGAATTAAATTTATAATTGTGAAATGCGGTTGTAGTTATTATTATCTCAATTTCTTATAATAAAATCACAATTTCTTTATTTTCAACTACAAGTAATTATATCAAATTATACTTCATAAACTGAATCATACATATCCTCGTGGGATTGATCCCAACTCAATAATTGGATTTATACTTGATAAAGTTACCATTACACTTCTTAATTATTTCAGAGATAACTTGACGAACATCGGCGAGGAGTTTTGTCCGATTTTAATAGTAATAGGAATACTTTGAACTTTTCCCTACCTATTAAGAGATGAACCTGGAATATTTTTAGCTCTAAATTCTATTCTTTTAACTATCCTAACCCCCCCTCCCCCCAAATTCTCTTATTCTCATCCAATTCTAAATTTAAAAAATCTTTTCTCTAGAAAATATTTTCAAGGCTTCTTCTTCTTTAAGTAAGACTCCATTGAAGACCAATTCAATTTCTTCAAGTTTCAATGCAATTTCTCTAAGTTTTCTTCTAATTTTCTATCCAAAGTACGTGGGTGTTCATCCATGGTTCCTTTCACCCAAGGGTCCCAAATAATTTTCTACTTTGTCTCCTACTTTCAAGTATGTCTTTTATGGATCTTCTCAATTTCATAGATTATAATATATCATCTAGAGTTGTGGCAATATCAACGATGATGTCATACATTGTATTGGGACAATATGGTCAAAATAGAGACTTGCCTCTGGACTATAGTATGATAAGAAGATACCACCTAAAATCAAAGGTAAGTTTTATAGAATCGTTGTTAGACCATCTTTGCTGTATGAAGTGGAGTGTTGGCCAATCATAAATGTAGATGTTCAGAAGATGCAGGTCGCAGAGATAAGGATGCTGAGATGGATGTGTGGTCATACCAAGAGTGATAAAATTAGGAATGAAACCATTTAAGAGAAGCTAGAGGTAGACTCTATAACGACCCCAAAAAGTGCCTACAGATGTGCCTCGAAAGTGCTCAAAATTATAATTTCCATATGTCTAAATATTTGTGCATTATTTTGAAAATATGACTTTATATTCTTGTTTATGGGGAAAATTAAGTGGAAAATAGATCTAACCTGAATTTTAGAGCAAACCGTAGCAAAATCCAAAATTTTAAAATGTCAAATTCTAGTGTTTAGTGTTCGTTCTTGGCGTGACATGCCTCTGTGTTATTTTTGTCAAGTTTTTGTTGTCCAGTCCAAGGCCTTTGGTTCTTGGGCCTAAACCTTTCCACACGTGAAAATACCTTTAATTAGCCATATTTTGCCTTCATATCATACAAGATATTTTTCAATACTCACTCAAACACTTAGGTTTATCTTTCTCTCAAATTTCAAGTGCCAAAACCCTCTCTGAATCTTAAGGAACTCAACCAAGCTTAAAGTCTCCATCTCCAATCTTCATGAAGTCCATCTCCAATCTTCATGAATTTTATCTCCAAAGCTAACGTATGTAGGTTTCTTTCATGGGTTCCTTTCACCTATGATGTCCAAGCTTCCTTTTCTTAAAAATTGCATGATTTAAAGTTATTTTACTCATGGGTCTTATCTATTATGAAATTCACTACACACTATGTTGAAGTTTATGAAATTGTGACTGTTTTACTATGTTTTTGCCTATGAATCTAAGATCTATTGTAGTTTTATGAGAGGTTTTGATGTATATTGCTTGAGGGTGTTATCAAGTATCTATTGATGGTTTGACATTGCATTTCTATCATGATAATACTCTTGAATGACATGGTTTTACACTAGTATTACACACTCATCAAATGTTTGATAAAATGCCTTTTTTAAGGATTCTTTAAGTTTTGATGATCTATTGGTTGAGTTATGATTCAAGTGACTCTATGGTGATTATGAGCTTTCTAAAGATGTGTTTAAATCATAAAAATGTTGATGATGTTGTATGGCCAGATTAAGCCCCTTCTTAACAGTATACCTCTTGTGAGCCTTTGATGTTAGTGCTTATCAAAGGGTAATGTTGATGATGAACCATTCTTATGATTGAAATTAAGAACACCATTTGAGGTTAATGATGTTGATAGCTACTCATGTCATGTCTCTATGTTTATTTCAACTTACTAAAGTATGACTATATTATATATTCTGGGGGATTAGTATTAGCACCGAGTGGACTAGAGGCGAATCCCCAAGTCCTAGAACTACATGCCACCATAGGTAAAGGGATTAGAGGTGCGTCCCCAAATCTCTAAGAGGCGAGTATCCTAAATGGGATGGCTTGAGGCGAGTACCCGAGTTTGGGCTTGAGGAGAGTACCCATATCACATAAGGCTTAGTGGATCCACTTAGGCATTAAGAGGTTCACCTTGGCAAGTAACTTTCCCCTTTCCTCCAATATGGGGTTGACATCAAGATTCCGAGTAGTAGCTCGCTTGGTCTTATTTTATTTCAGTTTAGGTTTCTTCTCATAATATGTGTTATGAACTATACAAGTTGATTTGGATTGTAAGAATAGTTTTACTTCAAACATCATTCATACATGTCATAATTTTAGTATGTTATTCATTGCTTATGATTATGCATTTTACTTATGAAGCCTCTCTCTTGTTGCATTACATCCTACATACTTAGTACATTCAAACTTACTAACACATACTCTATGCCTACATGATATCACTATGTAGAAATTGGTGCAACGCTTGATCATTCTCCTCCTCACGTGGCCAGTACGATTGTCTCTCAAGCTTGTTGGTGAGTCCTCCATTAAGGGGACGTTGCTTATGATCTCTTGCTATGTACAAAAACTATCTTTCCTTTATTTATATATTGGCCATGAGGGTGAGCCCAGTTGTTTGTCATGGCCCCCTCTCCTATCTATGTAGTAGAGGTGTTATTGGATATGTTATGTATCTATGCTATGAGCCTTGATTTTCTTGTTTTTTGATTTATGATATGGAAGTTTACCCTTAGTCCCGATTCCCTTATTTATGCTTATCTCTCATTGTCATTTTAATTACTTTTGTGACCAAGGATGTGTAATGATATGCTATGAGGCTTGTTTGGGATTCCTTCGGGTTCCCCATTCATTGGTCACCTCTAGGCCCTAAGCTTGGGTCGTGATAAAGATGGTATCAAAGCACTAGGTTATTGGATCCTTGAAGTCCAACACACTTCATTGATTAGAGTCTTATTCATGGTTGTGTTGTGTGCCACAACTATGAATAGGAGGCTATGAGGCCTTTTTTAGGAAATATTTTCCTTAATCATGTTCTAAGTCGTATTATAGAGTTGAAGTAAGTTTTCCCCCCTCTAATAATTTTTCTTTTCTATGATAGATCAAGCCTAACACAAGAGAAAGAAGAGCCTGCTCTCCCCAAGAACAACCAACTCACTGAGAATTTTGGGATACACTTACTATATAAGCTCAAGTTGTGGCTAATCAAACAAACCAAGGGACCCAAACCCCTGATGCTCCTATTCTGGCATCTCGAGTGAGGGAATTTATGTGGATGAATCCACCAAAATTCAATGGATCTAAGGTAGATGAGGACCCTCAATAGTTCATTGATGAGGTCTACAAGGTATTAGCTATCATAGGAGTTAGATCGAAGGAAAAGGGGGAGTTAGCGTCTCACCAACTCAAAAAGGAAGCATAAATATGATTTAACCAATAGAAGGAAGAGAAGTGGGTTGACAATATGGTTTTATGGGAGGAGTTCAAGATGACATTTTATAATCGGTTCTTCTCTCTTGATCTTAGAGAAACTAAATTGGTGGAGTTCATAAACTTGAAACAAAGATCTTTGAGTGTGAGGGAATATGCCCTCAAGTTTAATCAACTTTCAAAATATGCCCCCCAATTGGTGGCTGATCCAAGGTCTAGAATGAGTAAATTCATGATGGGAGTATCTGACTTGGTGAGTGAGGAGTATCGGTCTGCTATGTTGATTAGTGATATGGATTTGTCCCACCTCATTATTTATGCCGAAAATCTAGAGGGGGAGAAGTTTTGAAAGAGGAGAAGTGAGGAGTCTAATAGGGCTCGATTAAAGGTGGCTTTCAAGTTCAATAGTACGGCAATGCTCCATACAAGAGGGTTGGTAAGGATGGGATGGATAACCCCAAGTATCAAGGTGAAGGTTTCGGTGGGAAAGCTCCTCTTATAAGTGTGGAAGGTACCACCCGGGATATTGCTTACCGGTTCGGGTACTTGTTTTAGATGTGATAAAATGGATCATAAGATAAGGAATTATCCATGGGTCCCTAAAAATCATAAGGATGGTTGTCGACGTTCTCAACCATACCCCTCTAGGGGTTATTAGACTTGGCTTGATGCTTCACAGTAAGTTGAGGGTCTTGATTTTGATGGATTCAGGTTCCTCTATATCCTGCACTATTCCATTTTTATTGCTTATGGGCCTCTTATGTGCCCCAAGTTGTTATGTGAACCTTTGGTGTCTACCTCTTATTGAGTATATTATTACTAAGAATGTTCATAGGTATTGTTCTATGTTCATCTTGCCTTATATCATGCCTTGTGACTGCTTAGAGTTAATGTGGTAGAATTGATGTCATGATTGGAGTGGACTAGTTGCATGCATTTTATATCCCCATAGAGAGTAGAACCTGTAGAGTCAGAATCCGACTCCCTACGAACCCATCTTTGAGTGGGAGGTTGTGAAGTGGTAGCAAAGGAGGTAGGTCTAGTCTTGTCTTAAGGTCCAATTGATCTCTAAGGGTTGCCACATGTTCTTATTGCATAGGGTCTTTTCTTGTAATCTTGGTTGGCTTAGGTTGTTGATTGGAGGTTTTGAGGTTTTGGCTACTTTCATATCGTGTTTCTAATGAGTATAGAACTATAAGGTTGTAACATGATGGTTAAGGATGGTCAATTTATGTGGTCAACTACAATGGGTTAGTCACTTCTCTAAGCTTGATCTTTGTTTCGAGTTTTGTCTCTAAGTGAGGAAGAGGGTAGGTGATATTGCTAAGTGTCTTTTCGGACTAGGGGTCAATATTTGAGTATTGTTGGAGTTGTTTGGTTGACTTATGGACTGGCTATGTTTATGGGTTTCTTGAATAGGGTCTTAAAACCCTACCTTGGTTTGTGGGAGGTGGCCTCTAGTGGTGAAGCATTGATTTATTTAGAGCTTGTGAATTATTTGGGGGTAGTATTGTAAGTCTTGGGGATGAGATGTTGTTTGCTAAATACGATAGGTGTGAACAAAGGATAACAAGAAGATGGTTAGAATACCTTAAGGATCATGACATGAGTGTGCATAATTTTCCATGGTAAGGCTAATGTTTTGGTCTTTGCTCTAAGTAGACTAGTGTGTGTTGATGATGGTGGTAAGAGCTGACTTGAAGGGTCTATCATTTAGCTAGATTAGGGGATTAAGTTGGAAGAAGCTGAGCATGGTAGTGTAGTATTCTTGATGGTTCTAAATCTTCTTTAGTTGGAGAGGTGTAGATTAATCAAGACCTTGATTCCATCTTATTAGGGTTGGAAGTTTTGGGTGAAGAGATGGTAGAGTGGAGGTTGTCTCCCAAGGGGAAGATGGTGGTTTATGGTACCAAGTGGACTAGGTGGGTTTAAAGTTGACAATTGAGTTTAGTATTATGATCCCTTATAGGATGTCGAGAAGGGTTGGTAATGTTGCTTAAGGATTGGAATTACCTAGGGATATGGTTATGGTTTATCCAGTTTTCATGCTTTTGGGCTAAGGGGATGTGTTGTGATTCTAGTGTGATAGAACACTTTAAGTTTGTGGGTGTTGTGGGGGATAAGTTGGCTTAGGAGAAGGTCCCAGTGGAGGTAACAGATGGAAGGGATGAAGAAGTTGATTGATGAGGATGTAGTGTTCGTCAAGGTCCATTGGAAGAATTGCCAAGTCGATACTGCCTCTCGGGGAGCCGGAGTAGGCATGGAAAAGCGAGATCCCTGCATTTTTTATTCTATTCAAGTGCATAGCATCATGTCAAACCCTATTGTGATTTCATGTCTCATGTTCCATCCCCTAAGTCATTTGCATGCATTCATGTTAACATTGAAAAGGTTCATGGTGATTTTACACTTATGTAGAGATTTCTAAAAAGGTGTTTTAAGTGTGTTGTTGCATTCTTGTTGGGGCTGGTCTCTTTATGATTACTCTTCTACTATATGTTTCTTTGATATTTGGGAACGAATATTCTCAAGGGAGAGATATTGTAATGACCCCAAAAAGTGCCCAAAAATATGCCTCAGAAGTACCCGAAAATGTAATTTCCATATATCTAAAAAATCATGTGCGATTTCAAAAATCTGACTTCATATTCTTGTTTAGGGAGGAAAATTGAGTGGAAAATGGGTCAAATCTAAATTTTAGATTAACTGTAGCAAAAATTCAAAATTTTAAAATGTCAAATTCCAGTGTGTAGTGCGCATTCTTGGCACGACATGCCTCTGTGTTATTTTTGTCCAATTTTTGTTGTCCGAGCCAAGGCCTTTGGGTCTTGCGCCTAAGCCTTCCCAAACATGAAAATACCTTTACTTAGCCATATTTTGCCTTCATATCACACAAGAAATTTCCGAATACTCACTCAAATACTTAGGCTTATATTTCTCTCAAATTTCAAGTGCCAAAACCCTCTCCAGATCTTAAGGAATTCAACCAAACTTCAAGTCTCCATCTCCAATCTTCATGAAGTTCATCTCCAAAGCTAAGGTATGTGGGTTTCTTTCATGGGTTCCTTTTACCCATGATGCCCAAGCTTCCTTTTCTTAAAAATAGCATGATTTAAAGTTGATTTACTCATGGGTCTTATCTATTATGAAACTTAATGCACACTATGTTGGGGTTTATGAAATTGTGACTCTTTTACTATGTTTTGGACTATGAATCTAAGATCTATTGTGCGATTCGATGAAGGTTCTTGATGTATATTGCTTGAGGGTGTTACCAAGTATCTATTGATGGTTTTACATTGCATTTTCTAGCATGATAACACTCTTGAATTGCTTGGTTTTACACTAGTATTACATACCCACCAAGTGTTTGATAAAATGTCTTTTTAAGGATTCGTTAAGATTTGATGATCTATTAGTTGAGTTATGATTCAAGTGACTCTATTGTGATTATGAGCTTTCTAAAGATGTGTTTAAGTCATGAAAATCTTAATGATGTTGTACGGCCGGATTAAGCCCCTTCTTAATAGTATACCTCCCGTGAACCTTTGATGTTAGTGTTAATGAAAGGGTAATGTTAATGATTACACATTCTTATGATTGAAATTAAGATCAACATCTGAGCTCAATGATGTTGAGAGCTACTCCTATCATGTCTCTATGTTTATTTCAAGTTATTAAAGTATGGTTATGTTATATATTTTGTGGGATTAGACTTAGCAACGAGTGGACTAGAGGTGAGTCCCCAAGTCCTAGAACTACATTCCTCCGTAGGTGAAGGGATTAGAGGCGAGTCCCCGAATCTTTAAGAGGCGATTACCCTAAATATGAGGGTTTAAGCTGAGTACCCGAGTCTAGGCTTGAGGCAAGTAACCGAGTCCAAGAACTAGAGGCAAGTACCCAGTTCTCAAAAGGCTTAGTGGATCCATTTAGGCATTAGGAGGTTCACCTTTGCACATATCTTTCCCCTTTCCTACGATGTAGGGTTGAAATCGGGATTCTGACTTGTATCTCGCTGGGTCTTATTTTATATAGGTTGAGGTTTCTTCTCACGCTGTGTATTATGAACTTGATTTCAATTGTAAGTATGGTTTTACTTCAAACATCATTCATATATGTCATATTGTTAGTATGTTATCATTGCTTATGATTATGCAGTTTGATTATGATGCCTATCTCTTGTTGCATTGCATCCACATACTTAGTACATTCAAACATACTAATGCATACTCTATGCCTATAAGATGTCACCATGTAGGAACCGGTGCACTGCTTGATCCTCCTCCTCCTCCATATGGCTAGTACGATTGTCTCTCAAGCTAGTTGATGAGTCCTCCATTCCAGGGACATCGCTTATGATCTCTTACTATATACTAAAGCTATCTTTCCTTTATTTATGTATTGACCATGAGGGTGAGCCCGATAGTTTGTTGCGGCCCCCACTCTTATCTATGTAGTAATTGTTTGACATATTATGTATCTATGTTATGAGCCTTGACTCTCTTGTTTCTTGATGTTATGATATGGAAGTTCACCCTTAGTCCTAATTCCCTTGTTTATGCTTATCTATCATTGTCATTTTAATTACTTCTGTGACCAAGAATATGTAATGATATGATATGAGGCTTGTTTGGGGTTCCTTCGGGTTCCCTATTTGTTGGTCACGTCTAGGCCCTATCCTTAAGTCAGGATAGACTTTGTGGCTGATAAGATGGAGGAAGCAAGACTGCAATGGTTTGGACATGTGCAGAGAAGGAGTAAGGATGCTACTGTTAGGAGGTGTGAGAGTGAAACTCCAAACACTTGCCTAGGAATGCCCCCATAATCATAATTTCCTTATATCTCAAATTGGGGATGTAGCTCAGAAAGACCCTATGATGCATTTTTTTAATATCTCAAAATCTGTGCAGAATTTCACAAATTTGACCTCATATTCTTTTTCAGAGGGAAGAATTGAGTGGGGTAATAAGTGGCTAAAAGGTATACTTTGTCCGTGCTAAGAAAAATAATTTTAGGTGAAAATTCGCAAAAACAGTAGTTGTCTGCAATGGGTCCACAATGCGAACCTGATGCAGACTAGTTCAAAAATTTTCAAAAATTATTCTTTTTTACTTCAAGGAAATTAGGTAATAACCTTATACCTATACACATGAAAATCCCTCGTTGTCTAGCCATTTTGAGCCCTAAAAACTAACCAAAAACGTCTTAAAATCCTCTTTAATGTTCATCAAACTCTCCATTCATTCTCAAGGTTTTCATGAAGTCTTGTGGGAATTCAAGGAAACCAAGTCAAGCCCCAAGTCCTCCTCAAGATTCAAGTATCCCAATCTCCTTCCAGATCTAAGGATTTCATTCAAGCTTTAAGTCTCCATTTCAAATCTTGTTCAAGAAAATCTCCAGAGTAAAGGTATATGGAATTTAGCCATTGGGTTCTTCAACCGATGGTCCCCTAATCTCCTTTTTACTCAATTTCCATAATTTAAAGTTGATTTTAAAATGGGTTTATTAGTATGAAGATGTCTACGAACTATACTAAAGCTATGTAGATTTATGATTGTTTTGCTATGTCTTGAGCTATAAATCTTAGATCTAATATAAGATTTGGGGAGGGGTTTAGATTTATATTGTTTGAGGGTGTTACAAGGTATTGATTGATGGTTTTATAGTAGATTTTCTAGCATAATTTACTCTTGAATTGCATGGTTTTGCACTAGCATTACACATCCGTCAAGTGTTTTATAAAATGCCTTTTTAAGGATTCTTTAAGTTTGGATGATCTAGTGGTTGAGTTATGATTCAAGTGACTCTATGATTATTTTGAACTTTATAAAGATGTGTTTAAATCATGAAAATGTTGATGATGTTGTAGAGCAGGATTAAGCCCTTTTTTCTAAGATTATACATCTTGTGAGCCTTTGATGTTAATGTTAATGCAAAGGATGATGTTGATGATGACCCATTCTTATAATTGAAGTTAGGCTTACCATTTGAGGTCAATGATATTAAGAGATACTTGTACCAAGACTCTATGCTTATTGCAAGTGATTAAAGTATGATTATCTTATATATTCCATAGGATTAGACTTAGCACCGAGTAGACTAGAGGTGAGTCCCCAAGTCCTAGAACTATGGGCAATCATAGGTGAAGGGATTAGAGGTGAGTCCCCAAATCTCTAAGAGACGAGTACCCTAAATATAAGGTCTTGAGGTGAGTACCCGAGTTCATGCTTGAGGCAAGTACCCGAGTCCAAGAACTAGAGGCGAGTACCAAGTTCACAAAAGGCTTAGTGGATCCATTTAGGCATTAGGAGATTTACCTTGGCAAGTAACTTCTCCCTTTCCTCCGATGTAGGGTTAACAACGAGATTTTGAGTTGTAGCTCCCTTGGTCTTATGTTATGTTGGTTTAGGTCTCTTCCTACACTTATGTATTATGATCGATATGAGTTGAATGAATTGTAAGCATGTTTTACTTCACGTATCATTCATATATGTCATATTGTTATTATGCTAGTCATTGCTTATTATTATGCATTTTGATTATGATGCCTATTTCTTGTTGTATTACATCTCACATACTTAGTATATTCAGACATACTAACGCATACTCTATGCCTACATGATGTTACCATATAGGAATCAGAGCTCCTAATGATTCTTTTCTTGGATAGATAGATTGTCCAAGTTAACCTTTGGTGAGTCCTCCATTTTGGAGATAATGACTATTCTCTTATGTTATGTATTTAAGACTTGTTTTTCATTTATTGTATACTTATGACCATGAGGCTGAGCTCGGTTGCCTTGTCTTGGCCCCCGCTAAGTATCTATGTTTAGAGGTGTTGTTGGACAAGTTATATATTACGTATGACCTTTGACTCATCTATGTTATTTAAGTATTAAACTCTCTCTCTTTATCCCTTAGTCCCAATTCCCCTTGTTCATGTTTCTTATTTTGTTTTATATTACTTCTGCGACCAAGGATGTGTAATGATATGCTATGAGGCTTGTTTGGAATTCCTTCGGGTTCCCCATTTATTGGTCATGTCTAGGCCCTAGGCTTGGGTAGTAACAATAATGGTATCATAGCATTAGGTAGATAGATCCTCAAAGTCTAACACACCATATCGATTAGAGTCTTATTCATGGTTGTATTGTACACCACAACTATGAGTAGGAGGCTATGAGACGTATAGAAAAATTTTCCCTTCTTCATATTCTAAGTGGTGTTATAGAGTTGGAGTAAGTTTTTCCATTAATGACTGTTCTTTGTTGTTCTAGATTATTCCTAACTTAAGAGGAAGAACATCCTATTCTCCCAAAGAACAATCGACTCATAATCGGTTCTGGGATGCTCTCACTATGCTTGCACGAGTTATGGCTAAATCAATCCAACCAAGGAGCCCAAGCCCACATGCTTCCACTTCGGCATCTCGGGTGAGAGACTTCATAAGCATGAACCTGCCTGAATTCCATGGGTCAAATGTGGATGAGGACCTACAAGAGTTTATTGATGAGATCTACAAAATCTTGAACATCGTGGGTGTTGGACCGAATGAAAATGCGAAGTTGGCGGCCTACCAACTCAAAGGGATAGCCCAAATATGTTATAATCAATGGAAGGGGGAGAAGGGATATGGTTATGTGGAGAAAGCTTTTCTTAATCAGTTTTTCCCTCTTCAACTTTGGAAGGCCAAGATGATGGAGTTTATGAATTTGAAATAAGGTTCTATGAGTGTGAGGGAGTATTCCCTTAAGTTGAACCAACTTTCTAAGTATAGTCCTCATTTGGTAGTCGATCCTAGATCTAGGAAAAATAAGTTTATGATGAGGGTCTCCGACTTGGTGAGTGAAGAATACTGGTCCGCCTTGCAAATTAGTAACATGGAGTTATCCTGCTTGATGACTTATGCCGAGCAAATAGAGGAGGAAAATTTAAGAAAGAGGAGAGGTGAGGGTTCTAAGAGGGCTCGATTTGAGGGTAGCTTCCAAGATCATGAGTCCCACCATACTCTAAATGAGAGAATTGTCAAGAGTAGAGTGGATAGCCCCAAGAATTTAGGTGAAGGCATTGGTGGACAAGCTCCTCCTAGGTGCAATAAGTATGGAAAGTGCCACCCGAGAGATTGCTTAACCGTATTGGGTGCGTGTGTTGGATATGGTGAAATAGATCATAAGATGAGACTTGTCCATGGGTCCCCAAGAACCATAAGGATATTCATCAGCATTCTCAATAATACCCCTCTAGGAGTCACTAAGCTTGGCATGGTGCTTCGAAGGTAAGTTGAAGATTTTGATTTTAATGGATTCGAGTTTCATTATTTCTTTCATTATTCTTTTGGTTACTATTGGACTTCTTGTGTATCCCGAGTTGGTATGTGAACCCTTGGTATATATCTCTTGGTTGAATATATGGTTGCTAAAAAGTCCATAAGTGTTGATACGTGTTCATATTGTATTAGGTTTTGCCTCATGACTTGTTAGATTTGATGTAGTGGATTTGATGTTATACGTGGGATGGAATGGTTGTATGAATGTTATGTCTTAATGGATGGTAGGACCCATAGAGTTAGAATCCGACCCTCGCTTATGAACTAATCTTTGAGTAGGAGGTTGTCAAGTGGTAGCAAAAGAGGTAGGTCCATTTTTGTCTTAAGATCTAATTGATCTCTAAGGGCTGCCCCATGTTATTGTTGCATAAAAGCCTTGTCTTGTGATCTTGGTTGAACTTAGATTGATGTGCTAAAGGTTATAGGGTAGTTTGGGCTACTTTCATAGCATGCTTCTAAAGAGTGTAGAACCCGTAAGGTTGTGATATGATGGCTAAGGACAGATGATCTATTTAGTCAACTACGACGGGTTAGTCAATTCTCTAAGATTGATCTTTGGGTCAAGTTTTGTCACCTAGTGAGGATGAGGGTAAGAGACATCCCTAGGTGTCTTTTAGAAATAGGAGTGAGAATCATTAGTATTGGTGAGATCGTTTGGTTCACTTATGCACCGATGATGTTATGGGGTTCTTAATTAGAGTCTTAAAACCCTACCTTGATATAATATGGTGGTCTCCAGTGATAAGATATTAATTTGTTTAGAGCTTGTGAATCATTTAGGGGTAGTGTTGCAAGTCTTTGAGGATGAAAGGTTGTTTGCTAAGTATGGGGAGTGTGTGTTGTGGATAGCAAGCAGGTAGTTAGAATTCTTTAAGGATTATGATCTGAGTGTGCATTATCTTTCCAGTAGGGCTTTATTGCAGTCAGTGCTCTAGGTAGCCTAGCATGTGTTGTTGATAGTGTCAAAGAAGAGACTAGTGGGGTTCATCGATTGGTTAGATTAGAAGTTAGGTTGGGGAAAGTTGAGCATAGTGGTGTAGTTTTTTTTTTGTTGTTGGTTCCAAATCTTCTTTGGGTGGAGAAATCTAGATTAAGTAAGGCCTTGATCCCATCTTATTAGGGTTGAAAGTTTTACATAGAGAGATGGTAGAGTGGAGGTTGTCTCCCAAGGAGGAGATGGTGGTTTATGGTACCGAGTGGACTATGTATGATTAAGGTTGACAATGAGTTTAGGGTTGAGATTTCTTATAGTGTGTAGAGGAGGGTTGGTAAAATTGCTTAAAGATTGGAATTACCTAGGGATATGGTTATAGTTTTTCTAATTTTTCATGGTTTTAGGTGGAAAGGATGTGGTGGTGACTCTAGTGCTATAGAACTCATAAGATTGCGGGTGTTGTGGAGAATAAGTTGACTTGGGAAGAGGTCCCGATGGAGATATTAGATGGAACGGTTGAAGAAGTTCTATTCAATCTAATGATAACATGTCAAATTCCTTTTTGTGATTTCAACTCTTATGTTTTAGCCCCTATTTATTTTCATGCATTCATATTTATGTTAACAAGTTCATGAAGATTTTTGACAGTTAAGTTGAGATTTTTGAAAATGGTGTTAAAGAAAATGAGATTTCGGATCTAAGGATTTCATTTAAGCTTCAAGTCTCCATTTCAAATCCTTTAAGAAAATCTCCAAAGTCACGATATATGGGTTTTAGCCATTGGGTTCTTCCACCCATGGTCCCCTAATCTCGTTTTTACTCAATTTGCATAATTTAAAATTAATTTTACAAATGGGTTTACTAGTATGAACATGTCTTTACCTATGTTAAAGCTATGTAGAATTATGATTGTTTTACTATGTTTTGAGCTATAAATCTTGGATCTAATGTCAGATTTTAGGAGGGTTTTAGATTTATATTTCTTGAGGGTATTGAAAGGTGTTGATTGATGGTTTTACAATGGCTTTTCTAGCATGATTTACTCTTGAATTTCATGGTTATACACTAGTATTACACACCTGCCAAGTATTTGATAAAATATCTTTTTAAGGATTCTTTAAGTTTAGATGATCTATTGGATGAGTTATGACTCAAGTGACTCTATGATGATTATGAGATTTCTAAAGATGTATTTAAATGATGAAAATGTTTATGATGTTGTAGGGCAGGATTAAGCCCCTTTTTCTAAGATTATACCTCTTGTCAACATTTGATGCTAATTTAATGCAAAGGATCGATAATGTTGATGATGACCCATTCTTATTATTGAAGTTAGGCTCACCATTTGAGGTCAATGATGTTAAGAGCTACTCGTTCCATGTCTCAATGTTTATTGCAAGTGATTAAAGTATGGTTATCTTATATATTTTGTGGGATTAGACTTAGCACTGAGTGGACTAGAGATGAGTCTCCAAGTCCTAGAACTATGTGCCACCATAGGTGAAGGGATTAGAGGCGAGTCCCCAAATCTCTAAGAGGCAAGTACCCTAAATATGAGGGCTTAAGGCGAGTAACCGAGTTCAGATTTGAGGCGAGTACCCGAGTCCAAGAACTAGATGCGAGTACTCGGTTCACAAAAGGCTTAGTGAATCCATGGTGGTATTGTGCATCACAACTATGAGTAGAAGGCTATAAGACATTTAGGAAAAGTTTTCCTTCTTCATGTGCTAAGTCATGCTATAGAGTTGGAGTAAGTTTTTCCCATAACGATTGTTTTTTTTATTCTAGATCATGCCTAACTCAAGAGGAAGAACATCCCATTCTCCTAAGGAATAATCGACTCTTGATGAGTTCTAAGATGCTCTCACTATGCTTGTACAAGTTGTGGCTAATCAAGCCAACCAAGGGGCCCAATCCCCTCATGCTTCCACTCTGGCATCTCAGGTGAGAGACTTCATGAGGATAAACCCGCCTGAATTCTATGGGTTAAATGTGGATAAGGACCCACAAGAGGTTATTGATGAGGTCTATAAAATCTTGAACATCATGGGTGTTGGGCCAAATGAAAAGGCGGAGTTAGAGGCATACCAACTCAATGGCACAGCCCAAAATGTGGTATGATCAATGGAAGGAGGAGAAGGAAAATAGTTATGTGGTGCTTTGAGAGGAGTTCAAGGTGGATTTTATTAATCAGGTTTTTCCTCTTGAACTTAGGGAAGCCAAGATGGTGGAGTTTATGAATTTGAAATAAGGTTCTATGAGAGTGAGGGAGTATGCCCTCAAGTTCAAGCAACTTTCTAAGTAAGCTCCTCATTTGGTGGTCGATCCTAGATCTAGGATGAATAAGTTTTGTGATGGGGGTATACAACTTGGTCAATGAAGAATGTTGGTCTGCCTTGCTAGTTAGTTACATGGACTTGTCCCGCTTGATGACTTATGCCGAGCAAATAAAGGAGGAAAAGTTAAGGAATAGAAGAGATGAGGGGTCCAAGAAGGCTCAATTTGAGGGTAGCTTCCAAGATCATGAGTCCAACCATGCTCCAAATGAGAGGATTGTCAAGAGCAGAGTGGGCAGCCCCAAGATTTTTGGTAAAGGTGTTGGTGGACAAGCTCCTCCTAGGTGCAATAAGTGTGGAAAGTGCCACCCGGGAGAATGCTTAGCCGGATCGGTTGTATGCTTTGGATGTGGTGGATTGGATCATAAGATTATACATTATCCATGGGCCCCTAAGCACCATAAGGATAGTCGTCGGCGTTCTCAACCATACCCCTCTAGGAGTCACTAGGCTTGGCATGGTGCTTTGAAGGTAAGTTAAAGGTTTTGATTTTAATGGATTCGAGTTTCATTATTTCTTTCATTATTCTTTTGATTGCTAGTGGACTTGTTGTGTGTCCCGCGTTGTGATATGAACCCTTGGTATCTATCTCTTCGTTGAGTATATGGTTGCTAAAAAGTCCATAAGTGTTGATTCGTGTTCATATTGCATTAGGTTTTGCCTCGTGACTTGTTGGATTTGATATAGTGGGTTTATGTTATAATTAGGATGGAATGGTTGCATGAATATTATGTCTTCATGGATGGTAGGACCCATAGAGTTAGAATCCAACCCTCCCTTATGAACTAATCTTTGAGTGGGAGGTTGTCAAGTGGTAGCAAAAGAGGTAGGTCCATTCTTGTCTTAAGATCCAATTGATCTCTAAGGGTTGCCCGATGTTCTTATTGCATAGAAGCCTTGTCTTATGACCTTGGTTGAACTTAGCTTGATGTGTTGGAGGTCTTGGGTAATTTGGGTTACTTGCATAGCATACTTCCAAAGAGTGTAGAACCCATAAAGTTTTGATATGATAGCTAAGGATAGACGATCTATTTAGCCAACTATGATGAGTTAGTCAATTCTCTAAGATTGATCTTTGGGTTGGGTTTTGTCCCCTAGTAAGGATGAAGGTAAGCGATGTCCCAAGGTGTCTTTTCGAATTAGGAGTGAGTATCATTAGTATTTATGAGATTATTTGGTTGACTTATGTACTAGTGGTGTTGTGGGTTTCTTGATTAGAGTCTTAAAACCCTACCTTGTTATGTTGTGGTGGTCTCTAGTAATAAGGTATTGATTTATTTAGAGCTTGTGAATCATTTGGGGGTAGTGTTACAAGTCTTAGAGGATGATAGGTTGTATGTTAAGTATGAGGAGTGCGGGTTGTGGATAGCAAAAAGGTGGTTAGGATTCTTTAAGGATTATGATATGACTGTGCATTATCTTTTTGGTAGGACTATATTGCGGTCGGTGCTCTAGGTAGCCTAACATGTGTTGTTGATAGTGGCAAAGAAGAGACTAGTGGGGTTCATCGGTTGGTTAGATTGGAAGTTAGGTTGGGGGAAGTTGAGCATGGTGGTGTAGTATTTCTTTTTGTTGGTTCCAAATCTTCTCTGGTTGGAGAAGTCTAGATTAAGCAAGCCCTTGATCCCGTCTTATTAGGGTTGGAAGTTTTGGATATAGAGATGGTAGAGTAAAGGTTGTCTTCCAAGGGGGAGATAATGGTTTATGGTATCAAGTGGACTATATATGATTAAGGTTGATAATGAGTTTAGGGTTGTGAGTCCTTATAGTGTGTAGAGGAGGATTGGTTAGGTTACTTAAAGATTGGAATTACCAAGGGATATGTTTATAGTTTGTCCGATTTTTCATGGTTTCAAGTTGAAGGGATGTGGTGGCGAGTCTAGTGCAATAGAACTCGTAAGATTGCGTGTGTTGTGGATGATAAGTTGACTTGGGAAGAGGTCCTAATGGAGATATTGGATGGAAGGGTTGAAGAAATTGATTGATAAGGGTGTATAACTTTAGGGTATAACTCCAGAATGGAAATACTAGATGGATCCACTAGTCAGAAATCCTGAAAAGGAATAATCAAATTCTCCTGTGGTGGCACGTATTTATGATATTAGAAGCTTTATATAAGACCCCTTAGGTCGACTCTCACTCCTTACTCATTCGGTGCTAAGCCAAAATCCCACGAAAATAGACAATTCCTATTAAAAATAATCAGAACTTAATTTAGTTCAGAAAGTCATAACTTGTAAAATAAATCATATTCAAACTTGTACTTAGAATAGCTCCTTAACAAAGATTCAAAATGAAACTGAATGGGCCTTAAGTCACCCAATATCATTTCATACTTGTATTTATTTATTCTTGTCCAAAATCATAAGTTCATATTATGCCATGAAAACCAAATATCCAAAGATCATAACGCAACTTAAATCACATTGGGAACTAGTTCAATAACCTTAAAATCACAAATTTTATATTCAAACAAAGTTACAATAATCATAGGAACATTTTAGGATAAAATCATAATAACTCATTTGTGTATCTAAGACTTGAAAATATAGGTTAGCTTAAATAATGCAAATCTGAAATGCTTGAATTAAATTATGTAAAGTCTTGATAAATAATCATAAAATATATGAATAACCATAAATTAAGCAAATATCAGTTAGTATGCAATTATACATAAATCAAAGATTGAAAATTCGTAATTCTAAATTTAGTTTTTCAAAGAGTATTTCTTGGTTGAAAGGAAATCAAGAATCAAACCCACATACCTTGCTTGATTAGCCTTGAGAAGATGAAAAGATTTGGTGGAGATCTTGAAAAATACTTAGCCTAAGTGTTGAGAGAGTTTTGGGAGAGCAATGCAGATTAGGGGATTTGATTTCTTTGAAGTGTGATGTAGAGACTAAGTAGAGGGGCGTATTTATACTGAATTTTTTTTTTTGGAGGGGGGGGAGAGGTTTATAAGGGTCATTTAATCACTAAAAAGTGGTCAAGAACATGTGGGGAGAAGAGAATGAAATCATATGTGTAAAGGGGTTTTTTGACTCACTTTTAAAAAGAAGAAAGATGCCAAACACAAGGGAGTGGGTATGGGACCTAGGTATGGCAGCAAATTATCCTTTCCCATGGTGCCATAGCATGGCATGGTATGGTCTCAAGTCGTGCTAAGGGAATGCCAAAGGTTGCCCATGCAAGCCATGCAACAATGGCAAAAGAATTACTCCCAAACAAGTCAGTTACGCAACTTTCACATATACGTTCATTTCAAATAATTCCAAACGCAAATCAAACTCCATCTTTAGTCTTAACTTCAAAAAATATTGCCGCTGAAATATTATACCAATGATAAATCAATCGCCCTTCCAAGACCACCTCGACAATCAATAACTAAATCAAGTTAATCCCTAAGATAACCTTCATTTCAAATTTTACTTAACTCAATAGGAATTCACTTGAACATTATCTTTTCACGCAAGTATAGGCTTAAAAACACCTGGTACATTACATGTTCTAAGCCCCCATTTATGTTAGTATATTAGAGGTATGTCTAAACAAGAAATGTGTAAGTTCGTCTGATTGAGCCTAAGTTTTACATTTAATTTTTAGACCTTATTTTGGGATTTGCCTATTAGTTCGCTTTTTATCGTTAATTTGCTTGTCTTATTTATATATGCTTGATATACTAAGATGACTTGCTTGAAATTTCTTCAGGAATCCTAATTGTCATACTCCTAGGCCCTAGTTTGAGTCGTGGCATTTTATTTAGCATGCTCTAAATGAAAGACTTATCCTATTTTCTAACTTGGTCAATTGCACATCGTGATATATTAAATATAGCATTGCTCACATACTTTGTACTTTTCATGTACTAACACATATTTTCTTTGCTTGGAGGATCATTCTCATACTCCTCATGGCTGGTCCGAGTGGCTAAAGTGCAGTTGATTGGTTAGTCCACATGCTTTAAGGGCAATCCAATATAAATTTTATGCTTTCATATTCGACTTATTTCCTATGGTAGGGTGAGTTGGGGCTTATCATATGCCCACATCTATATTAGTAGAGGCATATTAGATATTCATGAGATGTATCTATGTTTATTTAGCTGTTGACCTTTAATTCTCTCTTATCTAGATATCTATCGTTTGAGATTGTATTTTGCATTATGCTTTTTTATTAATGCCCTTATTTTATGTATCCAATGTGTGCTAAAAGACTTGATTAGAGTCCCTTGCGGTTCTTATCATCGTGTCACGTTTGAGGCCTAACTTAAAATTAGTGGTTTTGGGAGTTCCACATAAAGAGGTATGATAAATTATGATAATCAAACATAAATTTAAGATTTTTAAAAGATGGGTGAAAGATAAGATAGAAGAACGTATATCTAGTGAAAATTGATCATTATGTCTTTAGATAAATAACATTAGCTTTCAACCAAATGCACATGTAAGCATGTTTGTAGTATGGAATAAGAAGATAATATCAGTTAATTCTAAAAATATAAACACAAAAATACAGGTTCACGTGCACTATAAAACACCTACTAAATTCGCCTTTGATGGTAATAAACATTACCGTAGTTTTATACGTTACTAACAATGGCTGTAGTAAAGTGGTAAAAGAAAAGAAAGCCTTAAAAGTGTTATTTATACAGTTTTATTTAAAGTATGAGGCTTCCTTCATCAATTAGCTTATTAGGGTCGGGATGATTTTTATCTTTCGTCACCTACATTTAAGCTCTTTCTTAATTTTTCTAAAATAAAAAAAACAATTTGGACTGGAAGAAAAATATCGTCCCTAATAAATATATAATTAAGGACCAGATATTTACCTTATCATTAAATATTGGTACCTTGTAAGACTTTCTTATTGTGAATTATTGGCAGTGTAAGTTCATTAAAGCTTCATTTATGTCTCATAATCTTAGGTTAAAATATTCTCATTCAGAACAGGAGGAACAATTAAATAAAACGCGCAAACAGATGACACATTATTGATTGTATACAATAACAAATAAAGTTTATATTTATTCCGATACTCTTCACCTAGGAAAAATTAAAGGGAGTACTATATTAATTCAAACATCACGGTGGGGGCTGCTCTTTTCTAGCCTTTTGCTTTATGCATTCGATATATAATATTTATTTGCACCATTCAGAGTCATGTTATGTAGAGCCCATTTAAAAAATAAAAAAGTATTTTATTTACTCAATTTGAATCCGAAACTTCATATTAAGATTTAAGAGTGAATAAATTTGCCCATCCTGGATATGGTAATTGGGCAGATTGGATCAAATTTGATTGAATTATAATGGGTCAAGATAAAAAACGGATAAAGACCCAATCCAACTTAAATTTTTTTGGGTCAAAATGAATTGAGTAATGGGTCATAGACAGGGTCAAGACTCAATCCAACTCAACTTTTACTAATTTTTACTTATTTTATTTATTCTTTTTCAATATCTTAGTACTTAATTAAATTATATTTTTCTTTATTATAACTATATAAAATATATCAAATTAAAAAAAGTATTTTTAAAAATATTTTAACAAAATCTCTCTTGAGTCAGTTCGAATTGCATATCAACCCAATTTTAAATGAGTTGAGCTAATAAATGGACAGGTTAATAATTCATCCAAACTTCAAGGGGTTGGACGGATTGAATTAATTTTGTCACCCCCTAGTCCATCCTAATTGGTACCACTTGGACCTTTTTCGTTGTTATTTGACTTAATTATCCAACATAAATTTATTATCGGATTAATTTGAATTTTTGTTGAGTCAAAATTATAAATAAATTTCTTAATTTTCAAAATAATTGTTTTATTTACTCATTTTAAATCCAAAACATCATATTAGCTTAAACTTAAAAGGGTTGAATAGATCCATCCATTCCAATTCATACTTGGTGGTGGTGAGGATATTCTACATTTTTATTGTTATTTGACTCAATAGTCCTACATAAATTCAAATAAAAATCATCATCATTATTATTATCATCATCATCATAATAATAATAATAATTTTCTTCATTTGCAAAGCGCCATAGTGGAGAGCTTCAACTAATAATGAAGAGATTATATTTACCTACCGCGCGTGTGTGGGGCTACTCTTGATACTGTACTATGTTGGACTAATGAGCTAAAGGAACCTAAGTCGAGGACTTAGAAGGAGCAAATATAGGAAAGATTGAAGTGGAAAAATTGATGGCTGGCCTCACATGTGTCAGTATAACTACCACAAATCACTACTCATTCATTGCCCTTAACAACCGACAGCTCTTGCTCTTTAATACATGGGCCTTTCTTTTCCCATTTAAGTGTAATTCTTCATTGATTTCACTTGTCCTTGATTTCCTCATCCTGTTAGATTGTCTATTCACTGTTGCAATATATTTTCTTCATCTCAAATTAATTAAATTTTTTAGTATTTTTTAAAGTTTAAAATAATTAAATTTTTCAAAGTTTAAGATGAATATTTAAATTTTTTTTTATATTTATCCTTTCATTTATTAAACTTTTATATTTTCTAACAAATAATTATATTATATATTTATGATTTTATAAAGGCCAATAGTGAAAAATATTATGTAAAGTTTGTCTCTGAATATTTTTCTTAATATATATATATATTACCTCACAAATTTAATTAATATGGAACAGAAAGATCCATAATATTTAAAAATCAAGCAACGAACATTTTATTACCTAGTCAATGTTGAATCCTACATCCTATAAGATCAAGTTTTTCGGAATCAAAACCAATAAACAACTAATACAATTTTCAACTCAGAAGCTACGGCGTCTTAAGTTATAAATCGCTATAAATGCATTAATTATATTACACTAAATATTTCACTTCCTAGAATCCAAAGTTATGGACTTCTTGTGGATCAAAATTTAGGGATTTATCTTCCCGAAGTAAGCACAAATTAAACCAATAAAGATCTTTACGTTGAGTTAGTATTTGTCCCTAGACCTCTGTTCCATGTAATTTTCTACTCCAATTAAATATACAAATATTAAATAAAATTTAAAACGTATTATGCTCTTTTGTAACTTGATTCTACATTCTAAAAGGGTCGTTTGGTAGCTGGTTAAGGCTCAATTTAATATATGAATGACTTTAATTATTCATGTATTAACTTTATACATTATTTGATTTGTAAATAAAATAAAGGTTATTCATGTACTAATTTTACACAATATTTGATTGATAGGCTTCAAATGTATAAAAATTATTCATGTATTGATTTTATGTGGTGTTTGGTTGTGTTTTCGTAATTCTACATTACTAAAACTCACATAACTTATAAGAAAATTTATGTATAATTTTATGCAGATTAATTAGAAAGTAGATAAGTTATGTGGGTATTAGTTATACATGGATTAAAGTATTAAATTACATATTTACCCCTATTAATTTACTTTCAAAATGTTTCTTTTTTTATTTAATTTAAATATGCGTTCAATAGAAAAATATTTACATTAGATGTAGATCGAAATTGAATCATGTTAACTAAGAATTCTTATGGAATAGATGGTCTTTTTTTTATTATGTATTTTTTAATTAAAAAATAAAATATTTATATAATATATGTGTTTACTTATTTATTTATTAATAACATCTATTAATTTATAATAAATTAAATATTTTATAAGAAATAATTTATATATTGTAATTTCTACATGGTTGACACTTATATAACTAACACATGCATAGCTCTAACTTTTTATATTGATCCATTTTTTAATCAAAAAATATTTTTTAACCAAAACATAATATTGGTATCTGAAATTAAAAAAAGAAATGTGAAGTTAACCAAAATTATTTGAAATTTGGTACCTGTAATTAAAGTTAAACCAAATTATTTTTAAACTAAAATAAAATACCATTTTCGATATAGGATACTGATCCTTTTTTTATCAAAAAATATTTTTTAACAGAAATAGAACATTTAATATTTTTTATTTTTAAAAAAAAACTTTTGAGAAAAAATAAACAAATGAAGATATAGGGTATATTTAAAATTGATAATGAGTTATTTAATTTTGCGCTTTCCACATGTTCCTTTGTTAAAATCAAGGGTAAATTTATTTTAAAATATAATGAGGGGTATATTTGGATCGAAGTATAATGAAAGGACTATATTTAAACTAAAAGTAGGAGTGACACAATTAAGTTCGACCCGTCTAACCCAACCCAACCCGTTCAAGTTTCAACTCATCTCAACTCAACTCATCTCAATCCAACTCATCTCAACTCATCTCAACCGAACTCATCTCAATCCAACTCATCTCAACTAATCTCAATCCAACCTATTTCAACCCATTTAAAATTTGGTTGATATGCAACCCGAATTGACTTAAGAGAAATCTTGCTAAAATATTTTCAAAACACTTTTTTTTTAGTTTGATATGTTTTATATAGCCATCATAAAGAAAAATATAATTTAATTAAGTATTAAAATATTAAAAAAGAATAAATAAAATAAATAAACTTAATAAAAATTGAGTCGGATTGGGTCTTGACCCGCTCTATAACCCGTTACCCAATTTGTTTTGACCCAACTCATTTTGACCCAAGCAAACTTGGGTTGAGTTGGATTTTGACCCATTTGTTATCTTGATCCATTATAATCCGCTCAAATTTGACTTAACCCGCCCAATTGCCACCCCTAACTAAAAGTATAATGATAGATATATTTAAATCATTTCTAGTAGTGCAAGAATATATTTGACCTTTTTTTTTATTATTTTAGTAGGTATAATAAATATTAGCTCATTACAAATTTGATAATTAAGAAATAAGAATTAACTTACTATTTTTTTTTGAATTCTAGGTAACTAAACCTGTATAACTAAATTTTGCATAATTAAATCTTGTGTAACTAATACCTATATAACTAATACATTATAACTAAATTCTACCTAATTAATACCCACATAACTCTGATCAATAATCAAACGACCAATAAATTCACGCGAGATTAGAATGACTTAACTGTTTTCAAAAAACGACCCATAAATTCACGCGAGATTAGAATGACTTAACTGTTTTCAAAATGTAATGGACTATAATATGTGTATATTATGTGTGTGCGGAAAAATGGCAAACTATCTATTTTTCTAAAAGATTTAAATACTGAATTCAAAAAATTTTAATGATGGTGGCAAATTAAAATCTGGGACAAAATCAAAATATCATTTTTCTTGTGATGAATGCGAGAGTGGGTGGGTGATGTCGTCAGAGTTATTGAAATGTGAATTATAGACATATATCAACTTCTCAAACTGCATAAACTCTTAAACCGACAGGGAGTCAACGTCTGTGTCAGCCTTTTCACACCAAATGCAACCCAAGCTCTGACAGTTTTTTGTTTTTTGGTAAAGCTAAATGATACAAAAGAGTTTGATGTAAATTAGCATAAAATGCCAATTATGTCAATTTATATTTATGCCCTTTTGGATAAAGGTAATAATTTTAATCCATATGAGGTTAAAAAATTTTATTTTATTTATATTTATTTTAATAAATTATTCATATTTTCTAAATGGATAAATATGAATAGATCAAAATGAATAAAATATAGGTACTTATATAGACCCATTGATCCTCCAACTCATAATTAAAAAAATTCTTAATTGCTCTTAAAAAAAAATTGTGTGCGTGACTTTTTTCTTTTATATTAATAACTTTTTTATTTTTTATTTGGGTGGGGGATAAGTATCGAAAAATCAAAAAATCGAACCAAATCAAATTAATTTGACTTTTTTCATTCGGTGTAGGTATTCTTTTCTCAAAAGTTCAGTTCTTCTATGTTAGGACCCGAAACTTAACTTAAATCCCGAAAGTCCTTAATTGGCTCGATTTAATAAAGTTTGGGCCCGAATGCAACATTTCTTCTAAGGTTAGTCCTTAAGGATAATTTGAGGTGGGGTCAAGATGTATGTGCAAGCTTTTGATTGGTCCAAGTGGTATATGTGTTGCCTATATATATGACCATGTATCTTGTACAAGCTTATCAAGTTCTACACTTAGTGAAATTTTGAAGAAAAACATTAGAACAAGCAATAGTAGTCCCGGTTGCTACAGTAACCTTCAAAAAAAATTTGAATTTTTCGTGTTTTCGATTATTTGATGCTTTAAACTCGGTATATTGAAGCCCCTAAGGAGCGTGGTGGCGTTGGTTGGTCAAGAAAATGCGTAGTTTGCCGGTTGCGAAAGATTTGGGTGTAGTAAAGGATTACAAGGTATGTTAATTTTTATATTTGTTTATGATAATTAAAGGTTGTGAAGGTGTTAGGAATGTGTGAAAATGAAGGTAAAACGCAAAAATAGGATTGGTTGTTAATGGAATTATGAATATCGAGTTGGTGGTCGAA